>JAJIBD010005319.1:0-110000 GCA_021461705.1 Cryptotis parvus
CACAGCCATCAGGTGACTGGTTTTCAATGTCTTCTTTGGGATGTCAAGAAGAAACAGACAGTGTCCGCGCTGCCTGCCCCCTCCCGGAGATGCTCTTGATTCTTCTTGCCATCATCTATGCCCCTGCGGGAGATCAGAAAGGATGCTTTGACAATTCCTCATGCCAGGAGACACAGAGAAGGGACTAGGAAATCCTGCCCAGAACATTTAGCTAGCTCCAGGATTGTGCTCTGAACCTGGAACCAGGTTCCTTTGGGGTGGAGAGAGGGCGGTAAATAGACTGGCATGTGTGCCCAGGTGGTAACAGTGGGCATACACGCCCAACTCAGCTTCTGCTGATGCTCCGAATCTGAAAAGAATGAACACATATTTATTGGTTTAATTTATTGGTTTAATTTTTTTATTTTCTCAAAAAAAAAAAAAAAAAGATGACCGCTGGACTAGAGCCGTTACCGACTGGATCCCACGGGATGTCAAAAGATCACGTGGCTGCCCACCTACAAGTTGGTCAGACTTCTTTGTCAAGACCCTGAAGGAACGGTTTGAGGCTCTTTGTATTTCTGAAGCAACCAGATGCCACTGGGCAACACTGGCACGTGACAGGGTCAAATGGAAATATTACTGGTGTCTACTAGAGCAAATCGATGAATAACGGGATATCAAGTGATTAGAGTGAATATTTATTTTATTTGCAGAGGATAAGGCTAACCTTTAGATCAGTGGAGTGAACAATATTTGGGGCCATATCAGGGATACTCAGGGCTTACTCTTGACATTGCATTCAAGAATTACTGGGGCGCGGAGCAATAGTTTGTTTTCTTGGCGGGGCCCATCCAGGTTTGATCCCGGCATCCCATATGGTCCCCGAGGCACCACCAGGAGTAATTCCTGACTGCAGAGCCAGGAGTAACCCCTGAGCATTGCTGGGTGGGTGTGACCCAAAACAAAACAAAAAAAAAGAATTACTGGGGGACCATATTGGATACTGGAATCAAACCCAGGTCAGCTGCATGCAAGACAAGGCACCTTGCCCGCTGTGCTAGCTCCCCAAACCCATCAATGGACTTTTTATAAAGCCCATGCCCCAAACCAAACTAAATCAAAGCAAAAACAAAACCAGTAAAATGTGCGGATGTGAGGGTGTCAGATCTGAGTGGGGGTTGACCCTAGCTGCTATCTGTTGATGTGAGCCGGTCAGGCTGAAAAGACATAAAGCCTGCTCTCTTCCCTCTCTTCCTCTTCACCCTCTGCCTCTGCTATCCTTCTCTCTGTTCTCTTCCCTTCTGGGTCTTAGCACGTGGTAGTGGCCATCTTGGCCTAGGATTCTAAACCTACGTGGCCAGTGCCCAACCAGGAACCTAGAAGTCCGGGGGTTTTCCTGTTACTGGATTGTATACCAGAAGAAGTGTGAGTAAAGCCTTTTTTGAAACTTCGGGGCCGGAGGCGATAGCCCAGCGGGTAGGGTGTTTGCCTTTGCACGCGGCTGGCCTGTGCCGGCCCAGGTTCGATTTCCTGGCGTCCCATGTGGTCCCCGAGCACCGCCAGGAGTAATTCCTGAGTGCAGAGCCAGGAGTAACCCCTGAGCATCGCCGGGTGTGACCCAAAAAGCAAAAAAAAAAAAAAAAAAAAGAAAAAAAAGAAACTTCACTGTATTCGCAAGTCTTTCTCTGTCCACCAGCCACTGATCCCCTAGGGCAGAAGGGGATCCCTATACCTTGCTCCCGGAGGGAACCCAGCGTTCTCCTACACAAAGGGAACTTTATTGCTTGCTCAAGCTAGGCTCCAAGTCTCATCCAACACAGTGGAGTCTCGACAGGGACCCTGACCCCCAAATGAGTTACATAAGCAGCGATAGGGTTAAGACACATGAGCAGCAATTGCAATATTTTTCAGGAATTCCAAATACACTTTTTGTTATGGCTAGGTCTAGGGGCGAAAGACATTTTCTAATTGGACCAACACAGTTTGGTTGGGGATCTTTCACCCCTAGATCTGATTGGCTGGTGTAGGCCCTGGTTTTGGACAGACTGGCTGTTTTGGCTTCATGGGAAAAAAGGAAACTCAGGCCTCCTCTTAGTTACTGCCTACTTTCATGGCATTGCTTCGCCTCTTCTCCCGGTCTCACAAAAGGAACACCCTCTGTAGGAAGTAAGTGGAAGAGAAAGAAAATTTCCTGATCTAAGTTGGCAATCCTTTACCCAACACCCGGCCCCCACTAACCCTGTTGCTGCAGGGTCTTTTGAGCAGTAACCCTGTGCTGAGTTAACCTCATACGGGTGAGCTGAGTCGCTGCCCAGTGACTTTATCCAGAAGCATCCAGGGTTCTTCCACACAGACATTCCCAGCACCCAGACAAACCACGGAGTTGAACTCACTTGTCTAATCAGTGTCTCAGCGACGGGACATAGACACCACCCCAGGTCCCCAGGATGCTCCAAGCACTCTCCAAGGGGACCTAAGTAAAATTTGTGTAAAGGATGAGCATGGCAGGAGAGACTAGGGACCACCAGGTAGGGACCCCAGGATCACAGCTGGGAAAAAAAAGATTTGAGAAAAGTGACTCTAGGCGTATGCTGAGCATCAGTGATGCCCTGGGCCTTGTGTTGGAGAGTGAGCATGGGACAAAAAATGCAAGTGTGGGCCAGAGAGATTGTTTGCCTTACATGTAGCCAATACCAGTTCGATCCCTGGCGTCTTTATAGTCCCTCTGAACACCACCAGGAGAGATTCTTGAACACAGTCAGGTGTAAGCCCTGAGCACTTACTGACAGGTGTGACCCTCCCCAAAAGGAGGAGGACGGGGGGAGGAGGAAGGAGGAAGAAAGGGAGAAGGATGGGGAGGGAGGGAGAGGAGAAATATGAGAGAAGGATGAGGGAGGAGGAAGAGGAAAAGGAAGAGAAAGAAGAAAGAAGAGAAGGAGGAGGGAAGGAAGAGGAAGAAGGAGGAGGAGGAAAAGGAGGAGGAAGAGTAGTAGGAGGAGGAGAAAGGGGAGTAGGAGGTGGAGGAGGAGGAGGAGGAGGAGGGAAGAAGAGGAGGAAGAGGGAAGAGGAGAGCGGGATCTGTGATTTGTTTGAGCCGTCCTTGGGTTTCCACCCAGGTCTCATGTGCGCAAGGCATGTGGTTAGCCCCCTGAGCCGCATCCTGGCCAACTCTATCTCGGAGTGTCTTACGGGATCTTCTGCTTTGTCTTTGGACAGGTAACCCCAAATTACAGACAAAATAGAGGCCAGAGTGTATGATGCTCTCTTTTCCCAGGGGAGTGAAAGATCAAGCATCTGGGGGCCTGAGTGATAATACACTGGGGAGGGCTTTAGTCTGGCTCTGTTGGCCTGGGCTCATCCCTGGCACCCTATAGGGTCCCCCCAGCTCGCCAGGAGTGATTCCTGCACTACTGAGTCTATTGTAAGGCCTGGGCACTGCTGCCGACTGTGACCCAAAAAATGGGGGGAGAGAGAGAGAGAGAGAGAGAGAGAGAGAGAGAGAGAGAGAGAGAGAGTCAAGCATCCGTCTCCAGCAGTGCCGCCAGCTTCCCTCACAGTAGCCCTGGGGAAGGGGAGGCGCCCGCGTCCCTGTTCTATCAGCAGCGCCTTGGAGGGGGCTTGGAGGTGGCCGCACCTCCAAGTGGCCCATATTCCTCCAAGTGGACCAGTAGGCTCCGGGGCCGATCGTATGTGGGCACTGCCATAGACCCGGGGAACACATGGAGAGAACGGCCTGGATGACGTCCTGTGTCCCAGAACCGCTTCGGGAGTTCTCAAGCCTCACGTTTCTCTGGCAGAGGCGTCCCCAGTCCCCTGGGCCTCCGCGCACTGCCTGCAGTGGCCAAGGCGTGTCGCAAGGTGGCGGCGTTGTGGCGAGAAAGAGACTCGAAAATTCGTGTGTGTTTTTCCCCAAAGCATATTTTCCCTATTAATGTTTCATTTAACTTAATTAGAATCTGGTAAACTAATTAAAGTAGCTACGAGCCCCGCAATCAGCAATAATTCGTATAATTATTGATAATTACATCCATACCAATAGTTAGGTTATTAACATTTGGGCGGGGGTTGGGGGGTAAGGAACCGGTTCCGAAGGGACACGGGGCCCAGGAGGTTTCGAGGGACCGAGCAATCTGGGCCCGGTCCGCCTCCCACGTCGTTCCCACGGGGGATTCGGGCCCCATGGACAGCCCTTTCCCGCGGCCCCTCTGGCCTGCGAGATTGTCCTCCACTTTGGGAGACCCACGACGTGATATAAAAGGGAACATCCGCGTGAGGTTCGTCCGCGCACCCGCAGCTACGGCCCCTTCCCGCCGGGTCGCGCCTGTGATCCCCAGTTTCCCGCGAAAGGAAACGCGGCCGGGCCGTGAGGGCCGGGACTGCGCCCCTGGCAGCCGAGGGGAGTCCAGCCCTTGGCTCTCGGAGTCCAGTTTCCTCCGGGGCGCGGCCGAGGACACTCCCAGCAAGATCCTGCGAGCCGGGGGTTGGGGCGACCCCTCCCGGGACCCCTCCCAGCTCCTCTCTCCTCTCTGCAGCTCAACCTTCGGGGAAACCGCCGGTAACCGGGTTCCAGGGTCGACGCGCGGCCCAGCTCACCGACCCCGACTCCCGCCTGCGCGCTTGGGGAGCCCGAAGTTCGCCCGTTTCTGGGCCCTCCGCGCTTTCGGCTTTCCCAGACCCCGGCCACGAAACTTGGAGTTCCGGTGCTGAGCTGCCAGGGCAGGAGCGAATCCAGAGGTGGTGGCGGGCCGGGCCAGCGCCGCAGGGGTGTCCTGATGCCTTCTTAGGCGCTTCGGCGCGCCCCAGGCCTCGTATTTTACAAAGACCCTGGCCCGGGCGCAGGAGTGGCTGCGCAGGACTGAGGGACTCCAGGTGACTTCTCGGATCCCATCCGTGTTCGTCCCGCAGCCCCCAAAGGCGCCCTGGTTTCCGCCTTTCTGGTAGCCCTGAGCAGGGGCCCCGCGGCCGGGTGGGGCCTCAGCCACCGTGGTTGGGGGCGTTCCCCCGGCCTTTTGCCTTCCGTGGGCTCCTCCACACCCTAAAATCCAAATCTGTTGGGACTAAAAAGCCCTCACCCCCCATCTAGGGTTCCCACCCATCGCTCCCTCCCCATCAGACCCTCGGGCCCTGCTAATGGCTGGGACTTTTGCACCCCTGCTGAGCGCCCTAGGGGCCCCTTCTGGAGAGTCCAGCTCCGAGAGGGCGCAAATAAACCCCAGCAGAGTGGAGACCTCCACGCCCGGGGCTGTCGGTTCCCTCGCGGAAGTACCTCTGGTGGGGGTCAGGAGGCGGCTGACGGTGCGCGAAGGGGCTGACGGTGGCCTCTGCTGCTCAGCCCAGCTCTGTTCTCGGCCCAGCATTCCTGAGACCCCTGAATCCAGCCCTGGGGAGGCCCCACCTGTTGCGGAACCTCAGCCGCCTCACTGACCCCCGCACGCCCACTGCCCCGCCCAGGAAGTGACAGTGACAGGGTTTTGTTGTTTTTTTTTTCTGTTTATTTTTATTAAAAATAAAACAAAAATCACGGATACAGAGTGATCTTCCCCCCAACAAGGTCAAGGTGGTCTCCGGCTCGTGAGTCATTTCTCCCCGATTTTAAAGTGCCGTTCCAGCAAGAGTTCACAACACAAACAAAACGACAAAGCAAAGCCCCAAGGACTCGCGAGGGGCCAGGAGTCGTCCAGAGGAGGAGGAGGAGGAGGAGGAGGAGGAGGAGGAGGAAGCAAAGGAACGTGGAGCTAACAAATAAATGAAGGTGACGCCGAAATCGAGCCGAGAGACTCACGGTACACTTCAAATCCATTGCACATAGCCACTTAGTCATTAGGACGAGAGTTTCAGAAGTGGACGGGTCAGGGCAGCCAAACTGCTTCGCTGAACTCACAATGCGGACTCCGAGGCTGCGCGGGGCGCATGGATGGAAGTGGGGTCCCCTCTCCCGCCCTTCCTCCTGCGGTCCAGCTCGCCCCCCGGAGGCCCGATACCCCGGAGTGCCATCGCGGGGGAGAGGTGCTTATTTACAGTTGGACACGGAAACGGGGCTCCGGGCTCAGGGCCCAGCGCCCAGCGGGGGCCGGCGGGGGCGGGCAGGGGCCTGGAGCGCCGGGGCGCGCAGCACTATGTACAAGGTCGGGTCCGAATGGCTTGTTCCTCGCTCGCTCAGGGCCGCCCCGGCCGCGGGTATTTACAACGAAACAGCAGCATGGCTTGAGGGCGCGTGGGCTAGGCTGAGCCGGCTCTAGGGCAACAGCGGGGGCTTGAAGGAGCAGCTGCCGGTGCAGTGGCGGGGGCGTCCAGCATCTTGCAGGAGAAATGATGCAGGGCGTCGTGCGCTTCTGCGAACACAGGGGCGGGCCTTGTTGGACGCCCCCCGCCACCCTCCCACAGCCGCCCAAGACAGGCCATCAAGCTAGAGCTCATAAGACAGAGGGAGACAGAGCCTGGCGCTTCCCGCGCTCCTTCAGGGGCCCCATCACCCCATTTTACAGAAGAGGGAACAGAAAGCGAGGCACACGGGTCGCTAGCACAGCGGGGAGGGCCTCTGCCTTGCAAGCGGCCCTACCCGGGTTGGAGCCCGGCATCCCACAGGGTCCCCAAGCACCGCCAGGAGTAATTCCTGAGGGGCAGAGCCAGGATCTCCTGGCTGATTTGAGCCTAAGCATCGCCAGATGTAACCCAAAAAAAAAAAAGCAAGGCACAGGCAGAGCTCATCTACCCTGGCCGGATTGGGACGGAGGGGGCAGGGGGGCACCTTTGGGGGGGGGCTGTCTGTTCACGCACTGCTCTAGAACAGGTTTCCTGTGGAAATAGATCCCACGTCCCTCCATCATCTCTGATCTATGCAGACCTGGCAGCTCCCTCACCCTTGGGCTGCTGTGCATTCATTCATTCATTCTTCATTCATTCATTCACTCATTCATTCCTTTCTACCGCCATTCATTCGTTCACATTCACTTGCTCCCGCTCATTCATTCGTTCCTTTCCACTCGTTCCCCAGCACAGCCGAGGCCGGCACTGCTCCGCTGTCGCACACCTTTTAACTTCTGCTGGATGGCGTAGCGCGCCTTCCGCTCCTGGTCCAGTTCATTGCACAGAGTGTCTGGAAGACATGGGGGAACGGAGCGCCGGAAGTGGAGACCAACCTCAGCCTGCCCCGTTGCAAGCCCGTCTCACCCTCTCCCCAGCTCAACCGCTCTGGGAAGCAAGTTCAGGGCCCCCAAAGGAGGAGGGGGCTTCAAAGCTGGAAACTGCAGCCCCAGGGAGGGGGAGGAACCGGTCTGAGATGGCGCTGAAAGGCAGACAGATCTCACCAAAATTAAAGCAAACTTAGGCATTACTTCCCAGGTAATTTTACGCCTCGATTTTTTAATTTAGAAACCATGGAAATTGCCGCGATAAGAAGTTCAATCACTCCATGTAATGATGCCTGCAAGCCGTTTGCTGGGCTCGCTTGCCATTCTGAGGCTAATCAGAGTATACAAAGGATATTAAATAAAAAAAATAATTGTTAAATTACCTTCAATTTAAATCCAAATGACTGAGCCTGCACGGGGCTCCTGCCAGACTAGGGAGGCAGTTCCGGCCGCGCGCGCCTCACCTGGCGCGCTTCTTACCTCTGACAATTTGCAGCTGTTGTACCATTTCTTCTCGATAAGCCAATTCCCTCTTCATTTGATCCTGAAAATTATCTGTGCAAATTGATTAAGTGAGAACTGTTAGGTGAAAGCCCCTCTTCCGCCCCTACACCCCCCCCACCTTACTCCCCTTCTCAGTCTGGCGGCGGAAGCCCCAGGAAAGAGCTGCAGCCAGCTCGAAGGGTCATTGCAGCAGCTATTTCCTGGGGAGGGGTGTGGCTATGAGGGGGTACAGAAATGGGCACACAGACGAACAAGCCTGGAGGTGAGGTGGGGCCAGGCTGCATGAAGTACCTTTGAGACTCTGAAATTCCCGCTCCAGTTTCTTTCGAACCTCCATTTGCTCCAGGAGCAGCCTTTTGCAATTCGTCTGTGAAGGGCCGAGAGCGGGAGATAAATGGAGGAAGGCACCCAGGGCCTAAGAGGGCAGCGAGGGGGTTGGGCGTGGAGGGAGAGGCCGTTGGTTGCCCCCTTTGCTTCCAATGGGTTTGTGCAGGGAAACAGGGCTACAGTCTGGCTGACCCCTTCCAAGCCCACTGGTCTCCTGAGCACTGGATTTCCGGAACTGCATCCGTCCCCCTGTCTCTGGCTCCCAAACCCAAGAGGCCAGTTTGCCCCAGCAAACAGAAGACCTAGTTCTGCTCCTCAGCAACTCCCAGTCCTGCGGGAATCTGTAGCTGTCAGAGGCGGGTTGTAATTCCAGGAGTCCCAGGCAGGCCCCAAACCCAGGCTAGGAACCCGCCTGTCAGGCTACTGCATGTCTGGTCAAATTTAACGGTGTGGAAGCCCGAGCAAGCCCTGCCATCCTGCACCCACTCAAGCCCATCCTTGTTCTCTTTCTTCTTTTCTTCTTAAAAAATTTTTTTTGATATTTTGACAAAGCTCAAACTCCTTTCGGTGCTCAGGGGACCTAATGGGATGCTGGTGCTTGAACCTGGGTCTGCTGCGTGCAAGGCAAACACTCTACCTGCTGTGCTACCACTCTGCGTGGGCCCTACCTGCTGTACTATCACTCTGCGTGTGTGTGTGTGTGTGTGTGTTGTTGTGGGGGGAGCACTCTTTCTGCTGTGATGCTGTGAGGGGAGGCCGGTGCCCCCACCCCCAAAACTGCAGTTGAGTGTGAAAAGTCCCATGAGTGTCATCAGAAACTAGCCTCAGTGGGGTGACAGGGGTTGCCCGACAGTGACCTGTTGGTCTCTGGGTCCTCCCAGAGGCCTGTAGGAATGCTAAGAGGAGCAAGTGGGAGATAGGAGGAAACTTGGGTTCAAGAGTCCCTCCCTCGCTCCTGTCTGGCAGGCTGGCTGGGCTGTTGTCAGTGCCAAGCTGTGGGAGCTGGTTCTGCACCAGCCCCTCAGATAGCCCTAAAATAAACAAATGCCTTCTGAGCTCCTGCTACCAGTGGGGCGGGGAGACCAGCTGGTCCCTCTGCTTGTCCCTTAGCTCAAGTTCTGAGGGAGCACGTGTCATGTCATTTTCACAGGTCAGTTGCAGGGACCCAAACTTTCACGGGACTTGGGGGACCATCTCCTCTCCCTGCGCCTGCCCCAATACTCTATGGGGGGACCATCTCCTCACTCTGTGCCTGCCCCAATACTCTATGACTGACAGGTCTGGTCCAGAGGGCTCATCCAGTCCAGACAATGCCCAGGGTTTCCATCCTGTGCTCCAACACATTACCCCTACTACAGGAAGAGCCATGTCCCTGGACAGGTCCACATACGCTTACACGTCATACCCTCACACACATACTCACACATCCTCTTACACACCACACACACTCTCAACCACACCCTCACACACCCCACCCTCACACACCCCCACACATACCTTAAATACCCCACACCCTCTCACACACACCCACACTCCTCTCTCGCACACACACATACCTTAAACACGCCTTCCATAACACACACCCTCACACTCCTCTCCCACACCCTCACACATACCCCTAAACACACCCATTAAACACACCCCCTTTAGTATCCCCACACCCCCAATCCACAGGTACACCCCCACACCCTTCAGACACATCATTCATGCACACTCCAGGGCCCCTCACCTCTGGCCAGGTTCTCGATATCTTTCTCCACTAGTTGTGTTCCTGTGACATCCAGGGCGAGCCCATCTTCACCTGGGGTACAAGGACAGATAAGAGGGTTCACACCCGACATAGACCTTGGGGATGGGGCTGTCCCAGAAGTACTGAGCCAAGAACCTATCCCAGGACCCTGCATTTATTAGGGACAGTGACAGGCGCCCTCACTCCCTGCTTCAAGGACATACTTTGAGGGGACACCATCAGAGAAGAGGGTGACTCCACTACAGGAAGGCTGGAGGACAGGCCACCCTGTGACAGGCAGTGCCCTCTGACCTGTCTCACGTGGGCAGTGGGACCCTCCATACCCTTTCCAGCACGTGGTTAAGCCAGGCTGGGCCCAGGCCTGCCAGGTGATGGGGCTCCCCCTTTCCCAGACCCGCCAGTGGGCAAGGCAGCCTTTGGGGATTCGTTGAAACCAGCCAAAGTCAGCTCCTGGTGCGGGCGCTGCTGGTGGGCCCTGGGCTCACCTCGGTCAGTGTTTGCCGGGCTTGGCTGGGAGATACTCCTTTGGTCTGGGTAGGATTTCCTGGTTTCCAAATCATCGGAGGTCCGAGTGATTGTCTTCTTTATCGGGCTCTTAAAGGGCAATAAACCGAGTTTCAAGGAGAGGGGGACAAAAAACGCCCTGTGACCTCCATATAGCCACAGCGGCCGAGGGTCGGCCCGCCAGCCCTAATGAAAAGTGCGGGGAGTGGGGGAGGCGCCATGGGATTTGGGCTTGTGACTGGGGTGGTGGCCCCCAGCTGCCCCCTGCGCGGTCTGTTCTGGGCGCGCCCCACGCCCCCTCCACATCTGCTAGGCTAGAAGCCAGGACAAGCTGCCGTGCTCACCAGGGACCAGCGACCTACATCCGGCGCAGATACTGGGGCATCACCAGCGTGCGTGGCCGCCAGCTCTGCGGTGCTGCACCCGCCCCCGGACGCCGGTGGTGGGAACCCCTTCCGGGCTCTGCCTGCCCTGATCCCCGAGACCCTCAGCCCCTCCCCTGGAGCCCTTGGGCCCTGCACGCACATGCCGGGCTACCCTGGTGTCCACGAGGCTATTGCTGCAATTAAGGGTACCCAAGCGCCGGGCCAAGGGTTCCCACTCCCCCTTCCCTTGGATCCATCCCGACCACCCGCTACGCTGGAGGCAGAGACCTATGGGCCAGGAAAAACTTGCCAAGTAAAGGAAAAGCCCTGAGGGTGTCACGCACTTCGGGGTTCTGCCCAGAGCAAGAGGGCTGCGAGAGGCTGCTTGCCAGTATGTGGGCTGGGACAGTCGTGGTGACTCGGCTCTCGGCTGCTGTCCTGACTTTTCCTTCTCCTTCCCTCTTTCTCTCTCTTTCTCTTCAGTCCAGGCTCCCCCGTGGGACCAGGTCCTCTGCCTGGGGTCCCCACACACCCCGCCCTCATTGCCTGGCCCGCAGTGTCGGCAGGGGGTGCTGGGGCGGTTACCGTGGGCCTCGGGGTGCAGAGGTAGGAGACGGCGGGCCCCAGCGAGGCGGTCGCGCTCTTCACGTGCTCGTCCCGCTCGGGCGCGTACACCTGCGGCGGCCGAGAAATGACAGGCGGTTAGGGCGGGGCTCGGAGGGGTCACCCCGGCCGCAGCGCGGGCCTGGGCTGGGCTGCATCCGGGGGACGGAGGGCAGCCGGCGAGGCCGAGATTCACGGGAGCCCTCGGAGCCCGTCTCGCTGGTGTAGTTTCCGGGTCCTTACGAGCACCCTCGAACCAATGTACCCACTATGCCTGCAGCTTCCGGGCTAGGGCCTCCCCTGCGCCAGCCCACCCTCCCCCACCCTCCTTGCCCACCTCCTTTTCAGCAGGTCCCTTCCGCGCACCCAGGATCCCCGGCATAAACGACGCCTTTTGCACCCTGCTAACGACTCGTGTTTTAATGACCGAATGGAAATACACAGGTGTGCGCGCCCACTGTCACAGGGCTCGCGGTGCTGACCCGGCTGCGTGCCTCCCAGCCCCAAATTCGCGGCCCGGCCAAGCCGAGAATCCCTGGCCCGCCCCGGGGCGCGCCGCGGCTTCTCAGCAGTAAACCAGGAGGGTTCAAGGCGACAGTTGTAAAAGTCTCGGACAACTACGAATTACAATTTAACGAGATTTTGGGAACCCCACAGGGTCGCCGCCTGCCTGGGCTGGCTGGAGTCTGCTCCGGGATTCTGCTCCTTATACGGGAAGACTTGGAAGGGCCCGTCCTGGCCAGCACATTTCTCTGTCTTTTGTCTTTGGGGTCCTTTCATCTCCCCTGTCTTCTTTCGTATTACTATTACTATTATTATTATTATTATTATTATTTTATTATTATTATTATCATTATTATTATTATTATCATTATTATTTATTGTCTTTCTGTCTCGGCAGGACTAGCTGTTGCTGCCTCTCTCCTCCCTACCTCCATCAACAAAAACAAAGCACACGCGTTTCTCAGGCCGACCCCCGGATCCTCCCAAACCCTGAGTCTGGGGTCCTGGCGCGCCCAGCTCCACCGCATCCCCGAGTCTGGGCCAGCTCGCAGAGGCCCGAGCTGGCTGCTCCAACGCCCGCTCAGAACAAAATCCCGGTCCCCTACCAGGCCAGGGCCGACCCCACGCCCCCGCCACACCCAGCGCCGAGCGGACTGGCGCCGCCAGCAGGGCGGGCGCGGGGCTCACCTTGGCCGGGGCGGAGCCCCCCAGAGGCCCGCAAGGCTCCCGCAGCTCGTAGCAGCCGCTCGGCGGGCTCCTTTCCGGTCTCCGCACCACGTCGTCGGCCGCCAGATCCGCAAACGCTGAGCGGCCGGCGGGGGCGAGCCCGGGGCGGCGTCGGGGGACGGGGGCTGCCGCCGTCGGGCGAGTCCGTGGGGACGTCCACGATGCCCGAGGACGCGGCGGACGGGGGTCCTGCGGCCTGGTCGCTGTCTGCAGCGCCGGCCGGACCGGGCGCGCCGGGCTCGGCCTCGTCCTGGGCGCCCTCCTCGTCGGGAAAGCGGTTGGACTCCACGTCCACCTCGGGCTCGTCGGCAGTGTCCACGTCGGGCGAGGCGGAGTGGTAGCTGGAACTGCCTTCACTCAGGAAGTCCGGGCTCACGTAGCCGCCCCCGCCCCCGTGCCGGGCCCCGGGCCGCGCGCAGGCCCCGCGCCATAGGCGTCGCGCGCGCTCCCGTAGAGCTTGGCGATGCTCTCGGCGTCCTTGACCACCGGCCTGAAGGCCGACACGTACGAGCCTTTGCGCGCAGGCGGCGGCGGCGGAGGCAGCGGGGCCAGGGCGGGCGGCAGCGCCTCCTCCCCGCCGTCCTCGTCCAGCGGCCCTCGGGACAGCGCGCTCGGGCAGCGCTCCTCGGCGCCCAGGCCGCCCTCCTTGGCTGGCTCGGCGCCGTCCAGGGCCTCGGGGCCGCCTCCCCGGCCGCGGCCGCCGCCGCCGCGGCCGCCGCCGCCACCGCCGCAGCCACGGCTTTGGCTTGGCTCTGAGCGGCGGGATAGGGCGGCACCGGGAGGGTGCCCGCCGTCGGCCAGAACATGGGGGAACGTCGGGTACACGGTGGCGGCTGCGGCCGCGGCGGCCACAGCGGCCGCGTCTTTGGCTGCCCGGACGGCTGATGACCCCAGAACATGGCGCCGCCGCCGGGGCCGGCCCCGGCCCCCGGAGGCAAGTGGCCGGCTCCGGGGCCGCCCGCGCCGCTGCCTGCTCCCGCGCCCGCCCGTTCGCGGTGCCCGGGCCGGCCTTCGGTTCGCCAGCACCCAGCACCGGGTCGTCCTTCTTGGGGCAGAGGCCGAAGGCCGTGGGGAAGCCGTAGGGGTGAGGGAAGAGCGGCGGCGGCAGCTTTTGCAGGAGGCCGAAGCCCTTGCTGGGCACCGGAATGACCGGGTAACTGCGCACTCCCGCGCCGCCGCCGGGCCCTCCCGGGCCAGCCGGACCACCGGCTCCGGCCGCTAGTCCGAGTCCCCGCGGCGGGTGCGGCGGCGGCGGCCGGGAGGCCCGGCCGCCTCGTCCTCGGCGCAGCGCAGGCTTTTATGGGGCGGCGGGCCCGGGGCCAGCTCTGCACCGCAGCCGGGACCGCCCGCGCCGCCGCCGCCCGCGCCGCCCTTGCCCGGTGCGCCTGAGCCTCCGCTGGTGCTTCCTGCACCGCCGCCGCCCTGCAAAGAGAAGGTCCTCTTGCGCGTGCCGCCGTTAAACATGGCCTTGACGTCCTCCCAGGCGTGGCTCAGTTCGTCGGTGGCCGACTTGTCGCTGAGTTTGAGATGTCGGCGCCACGAGTTGAAGTTGGCGGCGTCGGGCTGCGTGTACTTGGCCTCGGGCGTGCGGTGCGAGTGGAAGATGAACTTGTTGGGCGAGAAGTACATGCTGCAGTAGCCGCACTTGATACACTTGGCGCGCGAGCTGTTGTAGCGCGCCGGGATGAAGCTGCCGCGCGACCCCCCACGCGCACTCGTGCACCACATCGAAGGCGAAGTTTTCGGGCAGCTTCGGGGGCTTGTGCTCGCCCAGGAACGACTTGCACAGGCGCTCGGCCTCGCGCTTGGTGATCATGCCGCAGCGGCGCGAGGAGATGGGCATAGCCCCTGCCCGCCGCAGAATTTCCAGCTGGACCGGCGTGCACTGCACGCACGTGATGCCCAGGGCCACGCGGCGGTTGTGGATCTCATTGTAGCTGTAGTTCTTGAGGAGGGTGTTGGAGATCTGCGCCAGGCACAGGCGTTCCTGCCCGTCGATGACCAGAGACACGATGGGCACCCCGTACAGCGACGTCTCGCCCACCTGGTTGGGTTTGAGTGCGCTGGAGCCCGAGTAGGGCTGCAGCTCCTGTTTGGAGTTGGGCGAAGAGCTTCCCTCACGCCCCGGCCCCAGCTGAGTGGTGAGCGCCTCCATGCCGCCGCTCCTGCGAAACAGAGAAAGCAGACAGCAGATGAGCCATTTTCAGTGCCGCGGCCGCGACTCAGGCCCGCCCAGCGGGGCGCGCCGACTGGGGCGCGCGGGGAAACTTGGTGTTGGGGGAATCCAAACTCATTCGCCCCCTGGACGGGCGCCTTTTGTTGCTCAGACGCGTGCTGGCGCCGGAACAAAAGCCCCGGGGCTTGAGGGGCGGGGAAGGGCGGAAAAGGGGTAACGGAGACCTCAGGAATGCCGAGGAACCCAATCCCGTGTCGGGATTGGGGAGGACACAGGGAGCAGAGACGGAGAGTGACTTGCCCAAGGCCACACAGCAAAGCCATAGCGGAGGTCTGTTTTCCCGGTGCCCCGATCTGTACAACCTTCGGCCACGCCACCTTCTCAGCCCGCCCTACCAGTCCGGGTCCTGAAGCCCGGACCTTGGGGACCCGCGGCCCCGGTGCTCAGTCGCGCATGCACGCGGGCGGAAGGGGGGCGGGGAGGGGCGATCACTGCCCACCTTCAGACAGCAGGGGGCGGGGGAGGGCAAGGAGAAGGCGGAGGGTCTCGAGGCCTCCAGGGAGGGCGGCGGCCGCTGTTCGCGGTGCTGAACCGGACGCTCCGACGCCCGCGGCGCGCTCCCAGCCCCCGAGCAGCCCCCAGCGTCCCTGGCTACCGCGAACAACAGCGCGGGCTTCTACAAACCCAAGCCTCTCCTCTCACGCCCGGAGCCCAGTGTTCCCGCTCGGAGAGCAGAAAGATTCGGGCTAGAAACTAGAAGCCGTTTTCTTTCCGGCCAGTATCGGTGGGGCCCACGCTCTGGCGGTCGTTCTTAAGCTCGCGTCTTGCAGGCTTTTCCTACTTCCAGACCAAACCTCATTTCCATAGGGTCAGTGCGTGGGACGAAGAGGTTCGCAAAGAAGTTTCTCATGAGCCACTTCTCCCTAGAGTCTCGCCGCCCACTCACGCGCTTTTCCTCCTCGGGATAGCCAGTTCTCCCTAGGCCCAGGGCAGCACTGGGGCTCCTTCTCCCTGCTTCCCTGTGCCTCTGCCAGGGGATCCTGCCAGGATTCCTCAGGCCCGCTGTCCCGGAAAAACATGGATGAGGAGGGAAACCTAAGTCATTTCTGAACCACCCTGGGACACCAGGCCGGAAGTTGGGGCCAGACTCTAGCTTCACTCTTATGCCACGGCGGGCTGTTCCCCAGGGCTTGACCCCAGAGGGAGAACCTAAACACTAGTACTTGGAGTCCGCTGGGGGCTCAGCCCAGCCACGTGTCCTCAACACCCAGGCTGCTTCCCGGGTCACGCATGCAGCCTAAGCCCGATCCCTTTCCCTAAATTGGGCAGAAGAGGCAAATCCGTTTTCACGGGTCAGCTCCCAGCAGAAGGAGGCCCCGGGATCCGAGTTCAAACGCTTTTCTGGAGGAGACCCGGCTCTTTCTCCTGCCAGCCTCCTTCCCTGGGCTCTCTGCTCCGCAGCTGCCGATTTTATCTGCCCCAGCCTCAGGTCCGGCCCAGCTCGCTCCCCTCTCTCCCATCTGTCTTCGTACCTTGGCGGGGTATCAAGCTAGTTATCTGCTATCTGTCTGTTTCCATCTTCATCACCGTGTATCCAACGGGCACAAGTTGACTGCTTTCGCCTTGAAGTCCCCTTAATATTTTAAAGAGGTAAAAAATAAATAAATGAACTAATCCCTCCACACCTGTCCTAACTCGCAGGCCGAGGGTCCTTAGACCAGCCGGAAGCCCTCTCGGGGTTCTCTGGCGGGCACAAGGATGGGGCGCCGTTTCTTCTTGTTTTTCAAAGAGGCAAGTGCACCAGGCCCGCATGCAATGAAGGTCCTTTTGAAACGGAGGGTCTGGGGTCCCCCTGCAGGGTTTTCCTAGTAGGAGGAGGGGAGTCCGGCCACAGCGCCAGGAGAAGAGGGATCCTGGGAGAGAGCAGAATTTCCAGGGCCAGAACTGGTCGAGGGGGCAAAAGGCTGTGCGTAGCCCGAGGAAGAGCGGCTGGGCGAGCTCGGAGCCCTCGCTGGCTCCCGGAGCAGGTGGGGAGATCCGGGAGCAGGCGCAGGGGAAGGCGGGCTGAGGCAGCAGAGGAGTGGGGCGACCGCGTCTTTGGGGCTAATAATAAACACAACAGCTCCAAGAGCCCCCATCGGAACTGAACTGCAGGGACGGGGGCGGCCGGACGCGGTACTCACGGTGCGGCGGCAGCCGGAACCGGACGATCGGCGAGCAGAGGTGCGCGGCGGGCGGAGCGGCGGGCGGGAGTCAGGGGATCCGCCGGGCTCTCGGGGTGACGGCGCGGCCCCTCCCGCGCGCGCGCACAGCCGCGCTCCCGGGCTCCCCGCGCTCTCCCGCGGCCCCGCGGCCCCTCCCGCGCCGCGTCGGCTCTCAGCAAGCGCGGGCGACCACCGGGGCCCCGAGCGCCGAGGCAGGTGCCTTGCGTCCCTGGTCTCCAGGCCCGGGAGAGACCCGAGTCGAGCCCCCAGTCTGGAGCGCATGGCCGGAGAAGGGCCCGGCGCTATCACTGTCCGAGCGTAGAGGCCCGAGCTGATAGCCGGGGCGCCACACCCACCGCCCGGTCAGTCACTCGGGCTCTCCCGGGGTCCGCCAGCCCGCGGGCCACGGCCCTACCCACCGCCTCCCCGCATCCCGCGGGCCAGAGCGCCCCAGGTAAGCGGCCACACACCTGCGCCCCTCGTCCCGCACCTGAGACCCGCGCTCGCTGCAGGGCGGGGAACGGGAGGAAGGACCCGGGGCCGCAAAGTTTGCCCGGAACAGGGAAGCGGGGGCGCGCCCAGAGCTCCAGCCAAGCGGCCAGGGACGGCGGGGCCAAGGCCAGGTGGCGGGCTAAGGGAGAAGCTGGAGAAAGGCGGGCAGCAGGGATGCTGGTTTTCCGGCCAAGGCAGTGGAATTCTACAGTGAGCGGCAATAGGGTCACCGGCGGCCGGGCCGAAACCGGGATGTAGAGTTCTGGGGGTGGGGGTGGCCGCTGGAAGAGGCAGAAGCCCGCGGGCCCCCCCCCCCCGCCGGTTCTGACTTGGATGGGGGACCGGACAGTGCCAGCCTGGGGCGGGGCGACCTCCACCTCCTCCACTCCTTGGGATGGGGACTAGTCAGTCCCCTTCCCAACCCTCCACCCAAGGAGTCAAGGGGGAGTCGAGTCTTCCAGATACCTGGGACCCAATATTCGCCGGCTGCCCGCGGGGTCTCTTTCAGCCTCCCGTCGCCGCTATGCGGCCGCCCCGTGGAGGGGGCTAATCCCTGCAGGGTCCTTAGGCAGTTTCGCTCTCCCCAAAGCTCCATTTCTCTCCACCTGCTGTCCTCTGAAGTCCGTGTCCGCTTTTCCTTCCCCACGACCCTCATTGGGTCCCCCGTCTTCTCCCCACTCGTGATCCCGATGTCTACAACATTTGCGTTACCATGCACACCCCCTCTTTGCCAGCACCTTCCGGGAGCTCCTCCCCCCACCCCACCGGCATTAAGTGTCCTTAATGGACACGTTAATTAAACTGTAATTAATCATACTGTCCGGCCCAAGTTTGAACAATTACCCTAATCAAACAGAAGTTAATAATGGCAGGGATAGCCTGGGGCAGGCGGGCGGCCCGTGCGCAGGGTTTTGAGGCTGGGGTGAGTGTGCAGGCGGCAGCCGCTGCGAGCGCCGCGCGTCCTTGGAACCTCGGCTGCGCCATAAATCTTCCGCGGCCAGCGGCGCGCGGTCGCCCTCGCCCTCCGGGCCGCCCCCCTTCCCTCCTGTTTCTGGTTTGCAGGAGCACTTCCCCCCTGCTTGACGGTTTTCTTGGAGTTCGGCTCCTTCTCCTTTTCTTTTCCCCTCTCGCGTTTCTTTTCTCCCCTGGCTCCTAGGGGCCCTAGAAAAAAGTCTAGGGGTGCCACCTGGTCTCCCAGGACAGAGAGATCTCAACCCGCTGGTGCACGCATTTAGGCAACCACATTGGCCAAAATGCTTCCCCAGGCCTGGAAAACTACCAAATTGGGGAGGGTTCTCTCTCTCTCCTAGAGCTTTTGTCCTCATTGTTAATTTTTGTTTACTTTGGGGCCTCTCCTGGCTGTGCTCAGGGGTCACTCCTGGTGGGGTCAGGGCACCATATGGGGTGCCGGGGTGGCTGCAAGTAAGGAAAGTGCCTCCCCCTTCCTGGGGCTCTGGCCCTAGAGCTGTTTCTTACTGCCATTGCCTGGGCTCCCTCTTCCTCTCTCTTCCAGCTTTTCTCTTTTCTCCCAGAATGTTCTCAGCTCCCCCATCATCTCTGTCTCTGTCTCTGTCTCCTCTCCATGGACCCCGTCTTTCCCAGTCCCAGTCTCTGTCCCTCAATCTGCCACTCTCCGACTCCTCCGGCCTGCAGTTGGAGGCAAACTGGAGCCCATTTTCCTGTCCCAGTTCCCGAGGCGGCTGGCCGCCACCTGCTCGACCCCCTTCCCTCAGCCTGGCTTCCCATACTCCGTAATTACACTCTCTTTCGGTAATTATTCTAAGCCTCCTAATGATTTTTAAACAGGCATCTCAGAATTCGGTGTGGTAGGGACAAAGATCTCGGAGCCTGGGCTAGGGGCAGTGGAGATGGGGTGAGAGTGGACAGAGGATGGACAGGTCCCCCCAATTCTAGCAGAGCCAGCCAGTCAGGCCTCTAATCTGTGGCAAGGGCCACAGACGCCTCTGGGGCCAGCCTTAGGCCGTTGCAGGCAGCCAGGTGGGGATATAAGGGCCTGGGATGAGAAATCAGGAAGAATTTCCCTCCCCAGGGTGGAGGTAACCCTAGGCGCGCACTAGGTCCTTCCTTTCAGCACCCGGGCTGCGGACAGTTCCCTGGACCCCGGGCTGCGAGGCCCGTCCTCACTAGGAATAGAGGAAAGCTGCTTGGAGAAGGATGAAGAAGGGCTGGAGGGAGGGGGTGGGAGGTGCTGAGACGCTTCACCCTCGCTGCGAGGTAGGGGTTTTGGCACAGGACCTGACGGCCACCGCGTTTGGCCGGTTAGTATCTCGCGGGTCGCTTTTGAACTATTTGGAAGGTTGGTTCTCCCAGCGGCCATAGGAACAGGTGGGGATCATTTATTCCCATTCTACAGACAGGAAACTGAAGGTCCAGTAACGAAAACCATCCCCCCTGCAGGTTCTTTGGCCACTAAGCGAAGTGGGTTGGCTTCCCAGACCTGGCGCCTGGCTCGCTGAGCCCACGGATACCCGGGAGAGCGCGGCGTCGCCGCCACAGCGCTCTGTGGCTGCGGCGGGGACGGCAGCTGGGGCGGACAGAGAGGGGCGAGCAGCGGACACTTGTCAGGGCTCAGACCTCGCGCCCACCGCACCGCTGGTTCTGCAAGTCAGGCTCAGAGTAGCGGGACGGCTGGGATTCCTGGTTCCCAGAGGCGGCCTGGATCCTGCCGCCCGGGTTGAAGACTTCGGGGAGCCCCGGTCGTCCTGCTGCAGCCTTCCTGACCTCGGTCAGCTCTAGTTCTCTGTCATTCACGTTGCTGGCACCAGGGGTCGGAGGACCTGGTCGCCCTGGCCCGCGAGGGGACGCGCCTCACCCGCTCCCTCCGCCCACAGTCGAATCAGCCTCGGCTCCGCGGTCAGATGGGTGGGGCTGAGCTGCACCCATTCGGGCTCAGGCTGGGGCTGGGCGGCCGCGCCTCCCTTCACGAGCACATATCCTTTACCAGTTGAATTAACGGCAGTTTTCGTCAGTTAATTAGGTTTAATTTACATAATTAGTACAGTATAAAGAGGATTGGGGATAATCATGGGGTACGTAGCGCTTACTGTGTAAACACGTATTCTGAATTAAAAATCAGATGTAATTAAGGCGCGCAGGCCCTGTTTAGGCAGTTTTAATTGTAATGAATTTCTAATTAACACTCAATGATTGCCAAATGCAAAGGGCTGTAAAATTTTCTTGTAGTTTTGCTAATTTATTGTTTACTTAATATCTGGATATTAATACGACAGCGGCCAGAGAGACTGGCGCTTCTAGTCCACGGGCCAGAGCTAGGAGAGGCAAAGGGGCGGGGCGAGCCGGCCCAGCAGAGAGCCGGAGGCCACGGCAGGGCGGGCACTGTGCTAGGTGGGCTGAGACCCCAGGAGAGGGGGCAGCTTGCAGAAGTCTCACAACCTAGTACCTGCCGCCCAGACCCCGCTGCCATCCCTGGGGTCAGATCCTCAGCCATGCTCCTTCCTAGACTTGGTCCCTAGACTTGCTCCCAATCCCTGCATCTGCCAATGGCTCCTGGGTCAGGCAGTTGAGGAGTGAGGGCCAAGTGTAGGAGGTCTAAACTCATCGTTGTTCTGGGATGCTCAGGGCGCCTGCTTGAATGAAGGTGGTAGGACTTGGGGGAAAGAACAAGCAGGAGGCCCGAGAAGAGTGAAAAGGTTGGGGACCCGAATCTGCTCCTTCCAGGGGCTCTGTCTGCACTCATGGACCCAGAGCTCAACACGGAAGACAGAACCGGGACCTCACAGCTTGGCTTTATGGTTTAGTCCGCGGTCACGGAAACCAGAAGCCCGAGCAGAGGAATTGGGGGGAAGGTGTGGCTGAGAAGTACCCACTGGCCTCCAAGCTCCTTGCTCCCCAAATCTTTTGGGACCCCTGACCCTTGCCTTCAAAGGCTTGAAGGTGCTACTCCCCTAGCAGCCCCGGCTTGGCCACACGCTGCTTTCCAGTAGCTGTGGCACCAAGACACAGCAGGAAGCACTGGGCACTGGTGCTTTATCAGATACAGAAACACGGGAAAAGGCAGTTGCTCTTAGGGGTTCCACCAGCTGCCCGGCTGCACTCCCTGCAGGGGAGGCTACCCCAGTCTGGGCTGCGAAGCTTCTCATGCCCAGACTCCGCGCCCTCTCCTCGGCAGTCAGCCTGCTGGCTTGCTGCGAACCTCCATTCCCTGGCTCCCATTTGATGTCCGTCTTTGGACTGTTCTGCGGTTTGTTTCTGCCAGGTAGTTACGTGGGCAGGTTCTCGGTCTCTGCTGCTGGGAAGTTCCCACAGCCAGCACTCAGGCTAGTGTGCCTCAATGATGCCCTTGCAAGGGAGCAGAAAGTTCTCTGTTGCCTGTGACTTCCACCTTCCCTGCTGTCCCAGGCAAAGCTGCTGGGGTGGAATCCCCAGGCTTGTTCTCTGTGCAGGTGGGGATGGTCCTCGGCAGGCAGCTGGGGTGGAGCTGGGAATGGTGGCTGACTTGTTACTAAGGAGCTTTTTTCCTTGGGTCTCCAGCACGTAGCTTGGGGCTGGAGGGGTGGGCAGGTGGGACTGGAAAGACTCAGTTTCAAATCCATTCTCAGCTTTGTTTGAACCACGAGCCTCTGTCTGCAAATAAGCAGTTGGGCTTTTGTTATTTTGTTTGTTGTTTGGTTTGTTTCTTGGTTTGGGGGCTATATCCAACAATGCTCAGGGCTTACTCCTAACTCTGAGGTTAGGGATCACCCGTGGCAGCCTCAGAGGACTATAATGCCTCAGAGGACCATTGAGTGCAAGGCAATCAACCCGTCCCACTGTACTATTGCTCTGGTCTCTGTTTGTATCTTTGTTTTGGGGCTGCATCTGGTAAGGATGGGGGGCCCATGTGGTGTTGGGATTTGAGCCTGGGCTGTGGTGACTGTAGTCACTCGCTAGACAAGTATCTGTGGTGACTGTAGTCACTCTCTAGACAAGTATCTGTGGTGACTGTAGTCACTTCGCTAGACAAGTATCTGTGGTGACTGTAGTCACTCGCTAGACAAGTATCTGTGGTGACTGTAGTCACTGCGAGACAAGTATCTGTGGTGACTGTAGTCACTCGCTAGACAAGTATCTGTGGTGACTGTAGTCACTCGCTGAACAAGTATCTGTGGTGACTGTAGTCACTCGCTAGACAAGTATCTGTGGTGACTGTAGTCACTCGCTAGACTAGTATCTGTGGTGACTGTAGTCACTCTAGACTTTTGTGACTGTAGTCACGCTAGACTAATTGTGGGTCCTTATGTATCTGTGCTTACACTCAATGGGACTTAGCACCTACCCAACAGATCTTGGACTGTGTCACTCGCTAGACAAGTATCTGTGGTGACTGTAGTCACTCGCTAGACAATATCTGTGGTGACTGTAGTCACTCGCTAGACTAGTATCTGTGGTGACTGTAGTCACTCGCTAGACAAGTATCTGTGGTGACTGTAGTCACCGCTAGACTATATCTGTGGTCACTTCACCGCTAGACAATCCTGTAGTCACTCTAAAAAATTTTAAAATTTATATTTTTTATTATTCCACCGTGAGATATACAATTACAAGGATGATCATGTTTGGGTTTCGGTCATACAGTGTTCCAGCACCCATCCCTCCACCAGTGCCCATTTCCCACCACCAATGCCCCGATTCCCTCCCCCTCCCCTAGCCTGCCTCTATGGCAGGTTCTTTATCTCTTCTCTCTCTCTCTCTCTCTCTTCCTTCTCTTACATTGTGGATTGCAATCCGTACATTTAGAGGTTATCATGTGTATCCCCTTTGCCTATATTCAATGCTCAGTTCTAGGCTGGTATTATCATTTTCAATGATTATTAGCACACCGTTCCCTTCTCTAGACAAGTATCTTAACCTTTGTACTCTGGCTTGCTGCAAATAGTTATTGGGGCCATACAGGACACTTCAAAGGCTTGAATGAGGCCTGGGCATAGGCGTGCAGCAGGCCAGTTAAAGCTTAGGCTCCAGGGACATATTAACTGCAGCGTCTCTTGTAGGGCCCTGAGAACCCTCCTCTCCCTTGCCCTGCACAAAGTATACGGCACAAAGTAGGTGCTCAGCGCTTGTGAAGCCCCTTCCCCTGATGTACCATGCAGTGTCCCAGTGGCTCCTACATGCCTGTTTCTGGAACAGGCTGAGCTGTCCAGGTCTAATTCGCGCGGTGTAGGAGTGACCTATTTAAGGCATTCAGTTTTTCGGTCTATTTTAGGAGTTGTACAGTCCCCACTATTACTGTAACTCTAAGAACTTTTAATTTTGTCTCTAGGCCACACCCAGCGGTGCTAAGGGCTTACTCTGGCTTTGCTTAGGGACCACTCCTGGTGGGCTTGGGGCACTCTATGTGGCGCCAGGGATGGCACCCAGATTGGTTGTGTGCTCTCTCTCCCTGGCCTTTGTAAACTATTTAATTGTTCAGTCCCAAAGAGAAACCTTGTGCCTATTAGCCCTCACCCCAGCCTTAAACAGCCCCCAGTCTCTCCCTCTCTCTCCACATTTGCCTGGTATTGGCATTTTTGTAAGACAGCCAGCAGAGAACAGTAACCTAAGCGTAATTTACAGCTATAGCTTGTGTGTCCTTTACATTTTCATTTAACATTTATGTTATTATGAATATTATAGTTGTTTCTACTATTTGGGGTCTCACCTGGTGGTGCTCAAGAGATTACTCTGCATGCAGTGCAGCGGAAAATCACACTTGGTGGTGTTGGGGGGACCACACAGTGTTGGGGACCCAACCCAGGGCTTTCACGTGCAGGGTATGTGCTCCAGCCCCCTGAACTCTCTTGTCAGACACTCACTGATTATCCTGAGTGAAGCTGCTTGTGTGTGTGTGTGTGTGTGTGTTGTGTCTCTGTGTCTAAATTTCTCTTGGGTAAATGTCCATGCACAGAATTGCTGGATCATGTGGTCACTCTCTATTGACCCTTCCAGAGCCCTGCCCCAGTGAATATTCCCAGCATTGCGGGAGGATTCTGATTTCTCCATATACTCAACGATACTTCCCAGCCTGCGTTACAGTCATCTGAGCAGGTGTGAAAGTGTTTTGTGGTTTTGACTTGCATTTCTCTGATGACTCACGGTTCTGAGCACCTCTTCATGTGTTTATTAACCATTGGTACATTTTCTTTCTTCTTTTTTTTTTTTTTTTGCTTTTTTGGGTCACACCCGGCAATGCTCAGGGGTTACTCCTGGCTCTGCACTCAGGAATCACTCCTGGCTGTGCTCGGGGGACCATATGGGATGCCAGGAATCGAACCCTGGCCAGCATGGGCCGGCCGCGTGCAAGGCAAACGCCCTACCCGCTGGGCTATCGCTCCGGCCCCACCATTGGTACATTTTCTTTGGCTAAATATTTCATTCTTTTGCTCACTTCTCCAACTGAACAATTTATATTTTTATTACTGAGTTGAGAGTCCCTTAATATAGTCCAGGCACAAATGCCTTGTAAGACAATGATTTGCAGAGAGGCCAGAGAGATAGCACAGTAGATAGGCGCACTTACCTTACATGCTGCTGATCCAGGTCTGACCCAGATTCAATCCTTGGCATCCTTTATGGTTTTCTGAGCCCTGCCAGGAGTTGAACACAGCAGACCCCTGAACACAGCAGAGCCAAGAACAAGTCTTTGACTTCAAAACAAAAAGATTTGCAGGTAATTTCTCTAGCCTGTGCAAAGGCTCAGAGTCAGCAGGTGGGGATGGGAGTCATGGAGTGGGAGCCCAAAGGGGTATCCGGGCCCTGGTGTTTGCTGGGGTGTGGGAGGATCACAGGGAGGCTGTGTAGACGGCCAGCCTGACTCAGATGCGGCTGCAGGACCAGAGTCCAGCGGATTGAGTGACTCTGGGGTGACCACTCCCCCATGTCCCATTTCCTGCAGGGATCAACTTAAAGACCATCACGTGAACTGCCTCAGCTCATAGGCGTGTGTGGTCGGGTGGATCCATGAACGAAGCCCAAATGCACATAGAGGCATATTTGCCTCGGGCTGGAGCGATAGGACAGCAGGGAGGGCACTTGCCTTGCATGCAGCCAGCTCGGTTCACTCCCCTACATCCCACATGGTCCCCTCGAGCATAAGAGCACCTCAAGGAGTGATTCCTGAGCACAGAGTCAGGAGTAACCCTGGAGCATTGCTAGGTGTGGTCCAAAACTCAAAAGAAGAAAATAGTAGTCGGGAGTGACTCCCAAGAAGTAGCAGAGGGGTTAAGGCACTTGCCTTGCATGTGACTGACTCAGTTTGATTCCAGGCACCTCGTATTGGCCACTGAGCCCTGCCAGGCATGATCCCTGAACACAGGGCCAGGAGTAAACCCTTTGCACCACTGGGTGTGAGCTAAGAAACAAAGAAACAAACCCAGGGCCAGTACAGTGGGTAGGGCACTTGCCTTGCATGCGGCAGACCTGGTTTCAATTCCTGGCGTCCCATATATTCCCTGATCATTCCAGGAGTGATTCCGGAGTACAGAGCCAGGAGTAAACTCTGAGCACTAGTAGTTGTGGTCCCAAATCAAAACAAAGAGACAAACCTACCTCAGAGCGACCTGGTGGTTTTCTCCTGGGGGAGGGTGTGTGAAGCTCTGGGCATTTATAATCTTTCCCAGAAAATGCCAGACCTTTGCCCTGGGGCCTCTCTGCTCCCCCCCATGCCCCTCCTTCCTTGCTTTCCCCAAAGGAGGGAAAGAGAAAGGAAACTTTCACAAAAGCTCAGCAAACATTTTCCCGCCTCGAATGGAGGCTTTTAACCAAGTCTGCGGGCAGGAAAGACTTTTTAGCCCTCTCCAGTTAATGCAAAGTGTTAGGGAGATAAATAAATGACAGAGCTGCCCACGGCATCGGCAGTGAGGAGGGGAGATTTGTCTCACTTTACAGGAAGGGGCTGCAGGGCTCAGCACCATCGACTCCTTCACTGCGCCGTTATCTGCCGGCGAGGGGGTGACATGGTGACACCGGAGCAATTAAGACAAACTTGAGTCTCCAAGTTCCTGCCTGCAATCTCCTGGCTTCCAAACAAGACAAATGACACAGCGCAGGGAGGCAGGAGGTCTCTTCCAGATTCTGTCCCGGGTCCCAGTGAGCGTGCGTAGCTGTTGAGCAGAAGATTTGTCATGATGAAGTTTGGGCCCGTCGCTGCAGCCCATCCCAGTACACGCCCCCAGCCACTCCAGGGGCTGACTCCTGCGGCAGCCCACCTACCCTGGCTTACGGCACTGGGAGGCCCAGGGACACCCCCTTGAGTTCCAAAGGAAGCACTTTGAGCCCAGCATCACGCCTGCATGTGTGGTTAGAGTCCATGGGGGCAGCCCCCATTTCTGGGCACATGCCCCTGGAGTGCCCACACTGTCCACTGGCCTCATCCACCCTCTATCCTTGAAATGGGCTGTGGTGTGGACACGTGCCCTAATATGGTCTCAGAAGCCCAGTGACCCCAGAAGGAATTCAGGACCCTGCGGCAGCCTGGGGTGGGGGCTGTGGCTTTACCACCCCACTGATGGTTCCAGAGCCTGCCCGCGCCCTGCCCCTCTGCTAACATGGGTGCCAGGACCCCATCTCCTCCTGCCCCCTCCCTCTGCACTCAGAACCCAGTTCCCAAAGAAGTTCTAGGTAGACTGGGGTGGACCGGCCATAGTCAGAAGTTCTAGGCAGTGACTTAGGGCCAGGCACCGTCTCCCCACCTCCTGACCAGCCCTTTGAGGGGCTCTGCCTGCATCCTGTGGCTTCATTTGCCGTCAGGCCCAGGCCTGACTCTAGAGCACAGACACTAGTGCCCCCCCCCCATCTGCACCGGCCCTCGCTGAGCACCGGGCTGCAAGGCCCCTCTGCGAGGCTGGGGCTCAGCACAGGGGCTCTGGGTCCCACTGCTCCGAGCCACGGGTCTGTCCCCCGGAACTAGGGTCTGTCTTTCCCGCCTCTGCCCCCACTGTTTTCTAGGAGGGCAGCTCAAGCCTGGGCCCCTAGATGAGTACACTAAAAGCCTGGGCTAGGGAGAGTTGGGGGCTGAGTGCTGGGGGCCTTGAGACACCTATCTCCGGGCTCCCATGACAGCCGTCCTGACCGGAACCACTTCTCTCTAGAGTCCCCATGATGGCTGTCCTGACCGGAACCACTTCTCTCTAGGGCCCCCCATGATGGCTGTCCTGACCTGGAACCACTTCTCTCTAGGGATCCCATAAAGACTGTCCTGACCGGAACCACTTCTCTCCTGGCTTCCCTGAAGGCTAGAGACCCAAGTTATCTGGCGGGGCGGTGGGGGTGAGGAGTCTCTGGAACTCTGGAAGGTTCTGCTTAAAAGGCACGAAGGATAGACCAGGGGGCAAATTCAGGCGGTCCCAGGCCTAGGGCACCCCCACCCCACCCCTCCTAGAGCACCTCCGGGGGCGATGCTGGAACCTGGGCATGAGTTGGACTCCACTCTGCATTTGTTGTTGTTGCTGTTATTGCTTTTAACTTTGTTTCTAGGTCACACCTGGCAGTGCTCAGGGATCACTCCTGGCGGTGCTCGGGGGGACTCTATGGGGTACCAGAATTGAACTTTGGTCGGTGGTGTACAAGGCAAATGCCTCCCTGCCGCACTATGACTCAGGCCCGAGGGATTTTAAAGACAGCAATGAGAATGTGCCATTAAAAAACAAACAAACTTTTTATTGAAGTAACATGGATTTACAGTGTGATACAGGGGTTATGCCGCAGGGCACAGATGTGGCTAGTGTGGAAGGGGCTTGCAAGGACACGCGGGCACAAGCTGGGCACTGAAGCCGGGCCTGGGCCGGGGGTGGCACAGGGGCCCCTCAGCAGAGCTGTGTTACGGCTCTGGCTCACTGACCAGCCCCAGGCTGGGCTCTGGGCCTGGCCCTCCAGGTGGGTGTCAAGGACCCCGCCTTCGAGGCCATGGCCTCCTCCTGTGGCTGCCGTCCCTCCCACACAACAGCAGAACGCGCACATCTGTGTGGAAAGCTCTGTCCAGAAGAACAGGCCATCAGGAGTGGCCCCACTGGGGGCTGGGGCAGGCAGTGCCCGCCGGGCATGGCAGGAAGTCCTTCAGGCCGAGGGGATGGTCTGCCATGCCAGGAGGGACGAGTGGCCTCCTATATGGGGCTCATGAAGGTTGTGGGTGTGGGGGCTATGGTGAGAGGTACTGGGGGCGGCAATTCTGAGTAAGCGTCTGCAGGTTTGGCTCACCCGGAACTGAGCTAGCTGGGCCCCTCCTCTGGCTGTTTTGTTTTGAGGGGCTGGAACCCAGGCACAGCCTCTCTCCCAGTGCCCTGGATAAGACCGAGGGGGAGGCGACCACCAGCCTCCTCTGACCTGGCTCCTCCAAGCAGCCCGCGGGGTGTGCAGAGCGCAGGGGCAAGGGCGGCCCTGGGCAGCAGAGCCACCTTCCAAGCAACAGCGGTGGGACTATTACGTCCTCAGAGCTAAGAGGGGCCACGTGAACCAGGCCGGGATGAAGCCCTGAGCCCCAGGGTGCCACGTGCTCAGCTGGGCACACCCGGGTTTGCAAACTCCCCATTTGGAGTTTGCTCCTAATGTGTCTTGATGCCACTGTGGTGTCGGGTGGAGCCTTGAGCCTGTGCTGGGCCACTGAGCAACACTCACCTGGTGGGCAGCAGAGCAGGAGGCCTGGGGACTGCTGTGACCAGCCAGCCGGGGGCAGGGACACTGGGGATGAGGTCACGGGTAGTACCCCGG
The DNA here is from genome assembly GCA_021461705.1 of Cryptotis parvus. Lineage (NCBI taxonomy): Eukaryota > Metazoa > Chordata > Mammalia > Eulipotyphla > Soricidae > Cryptotis > Cryptotis parvus. The sequence goes on from JAJIBD010005319.1 coordinate 28,968, forward strand.
CCTCAGCACCCTGTGGCTCCTCCCAGCACTGCTTCCTGCTCCCGTCAGCCCCAGCGACCCCCAACTGGGGTGGAAGCGTGGCTAGAGAGTGTGGTCAGGGGGCTGGCTCATGGGACTGGATACTGCCCGGCCAGCAGGGGAGCGTGGTGGGAGGCAGCTCCATGCTGGGTGCTAGCTGGGTGCTGCACACCCCTGACCGTGACACCGAGTGGGGCCTGGTCCGGGGAGGCACCCTGACCGCATCACGGGACCTCATGCTCCCAGCACTGAGGCTGCACCAAGGAGCATGTTAGGGTGAGGGCTAGGGCAGCGCCCCTGATGGCTGTTTGCGGGCAGTCGGGGCAGGGACATAGACGGAGGTGGTGGTGGGCAGCGGCCGCAGGGAGGCGAGCAGGTGGGTTCTCCTGGCTGGCTCCGGGCTGTGGGTCTGGGCTGGGTCCTGGGTCGGGCAGCGGCTCAGGGGGGGGGGGGGGCCCTGCTGGCTCCGTCTCTCCTCCAGGGCCCTGCACACCCACATGGACCACGACTGTGGCGTCGCCGTCGTCGAACTGCACGAGGAACGGGTGACCCTGCGGGAGAGAGGGCGAGGCGGTGATCGCGGCCACCCTCGTCCAGGCCCACCCCGCGGGCAGCTCTCAGTCCCCACAGCCCAGAGGCCCGAGGGGGAGGGAGCAGGCGCAGCAGATTCCGCTGGTGCCCCCCTCCCCCAGTCTGGCCCGTGTCCGCTTTCTCCGACGTGCCCTTGGGATACGGCAGTCTAGGGGGGAACATGCTCGGGGCAGACCTGCTCCGTGAAGAAGCGGGAGTGCTGGACCACTCTGGAGGGCCGGTACTACGTCCACGCGCCCATCTTCAGCCCTAACCTACTCAGCTCGTGATCCGGACGCCTGCCTAGTACTCAGCATCAAGGCTGGGCACCACGGCTCATGGGATGTTATGAATGTCTGCGCCCCGAGCCATACTCATGAAAGAAAGACACAAGATTCACCCTCGGGCTGCTGGGGAGGGCGCCTGCCTTGCCTGTGGCAGACCTGGGTTCGATTCCCAGCACCCTGTACGGCCCCTGAACACCATGAGCAAGGCCTGAGCACCTCCCCTAACACACACTCAAGACTCCTGGGCAGTGCCAGGAATCCAGAAAGAGGAGGGGGTCCGAGGAAATGGGGCTCACTCTGCACACTTTGGGGCGTGAGCATCTGGGCCCTTTCCTCCCCCTTCCCTTCTTTCCTTGGACACAGGCTCTCAGACCCGCAATCCCGTCAGGCTAGAGCACATGGCTCGGGGGCTGCCTCCTGGTGCCCTGCCTGAGGCATGTTGGGGAGGGGTCGCTCAGTACACCTGGAAGTGGGCAGTGGGCAGGTGCGTTCTGGTGCAGGCTGGGGGCCAGTCTCCAGAGGGGGCACAGGCCTGGCCGGGGGCCGAGGAGGGGAGAGGTCCATCTGCTCTCCCAGGGAGCCGCCTGACTACCGCCCAGCTGGGGACGGCGAGCCTTAAAGTCCACACAGCCCTTGGGGGCGGGCGATAGCCCAGCGGGTAGGGCGTTTGCCTTGCAAGCAGCCAGCCCATGCCAGCCCAGGTTCTATCCCGGCATCCCATATGGTCCCCGAGCACCACCAGGAGTAATTCCTGAGTGCAGAGCCAGGAGAAACCCCTGAGCATTGCGGGTGTGACCCAAAAGAAAAAAAGTCCACACAGCCCTGGCCCGGGCACAGGAGAGGTGCGACCGGGACCCTTGTGAAGAACAAAGGGGGATGTGAAGCGGGGCCATGGGCCTCGTGCCCCCAGGAATGCCCGTGACCTTGGGGCCATAAGCTGCGTCTCTGCTGGGACAAGAGAGTGAAAAGTGGGCTGGTGGCTCCTTCCTGTGTGTCCCACCCTCCTCGCTGGATGGTGACTGGACCTCACTGGCCTGCCAGGGGCTGCTGCTGTTCCGTATTCAGCAGGAAGAATGGAGAAGGTGTGGGGCGTGGGCAGGCGGACCGCGGGGTATGTTAGGGGCGGATTCATGCATGTGGGCAGAGACACGTGAGCCGGGAGCTGTAGCAGTGACAGTCTCCAGGAGGGCCACAGGAGAGGGCTGCGGGTACAGGATACCCCCAGAACCAAGTCACAGGCTCTGCAGGCTGGGGGTGCTTGGGCTCTGCGGGGTGGATCTGGACCCCATGTCCCTGCGTCCCCCAAGCCCATCACGTGCAGCTGCCCTGGACGGCCCTGGAGGGCGCACGTCAATCACCTGGTTTCAGTCACTGTCTGGGTCAGCCTGGCCCAGAGGGGCCGAGGCTGTGGGTGGAGCTTGTCAGGCCGCAGGGGCCGAGGCTCACCTGCTCACAGATGCAGGCCAAGGAATCAACGACCCTATCACAGAAGGGGAAACTGAGGCCCCCGAGGCTTGTCTGTGCTGCCCAGAACTCGGGGTTTCCTTTCCTACACTGGTGCCTCTGGGGGTGTGAACCGCCAGGTGCTCCCCCTGCCCCCCCACAACCGCCCCTGCCCGGGGCACCATCCTGGGGGCCCTGCTCTGCCGAGGGCCTGGTCTTGTAGCCTCTGCAGGAGCCGGACACTCAGTAGCCGAAGGACACTGTGTTGCCCCCTGACCTCCCGCTGAGTCTCATGCACCGGGCGGGGGTGAGGCTGGGGGCTCCAGGCCTCGCAGGTGGACAGGTCCCATACCCCAGAACCATGGCTCTAGCATGGCCCAGGCCACCTCCCAGGACAAAGGTACCCCCTGCCCCAGGCACAGTTGAGGGCCAGGGCCAGGCTGCAGCTGCTGCAGGGGTGGGGGCCGCACTGCTCCCCGCCAGCTTTCAGGGTTGACCCCAGCAATGAAATGGGCAGGGTGGGACCATCACGGTCCACAAACTTCGCCCTGAGAAGGGAAAAGGCGGAAATAAGCCCAAACGCAGCCTCAGAGAGAAGGGAGCTTGTCAGCGGGCACTACCGGTCAGACTGAGTTGGAAGGAAGGTGCGGCCGAGCCCACAGCTCTCCTTTGCTGCCCAGTGGTCCACCCCCAGTAGGCTTAACTTCCTCAACCCCCACTTTCAAGCCTGCTGCCTCTCGGTGGTGGGGCTCCCTGATGTCTGAAAACAGACTCTGGGGCCCGCACAAGGACCCCGCCTCCACCCTGCCCGGCTCCCTCAATCCCTGCGCAAGGCCGGAACCCTTCCCAGCACTGTCATCTTGAGGAAGGAAAGGAGCTGACCACTGTCCAGCCCTGTGCATAGAGCAGCTCCTCAGAGCGCCCCTGCGGATGGAGGGGGTGTTCCTGAGGCCAGGGACAGCAACGCTGCACATGGGTTGTGTGGTCAAAGCCACCTCAGCAGGCGCTGGCCGCTCGTGGTGGAGCTCGGGCCTCACGTGAGGGCGCCGGGTTTGACCGCACCGCACATCCGAGCACAGGAAAAATCGTCTCCGTATTTCAAGGTGATTTTGCGTGCATGGGGAGCACAGAAGCGCTGTGGCCGCCGCCGTCCTGGGGTTCCCGCTGCCTGTCGGACAGCACCGCAGGCTGGGGAGCAGCAACTGGAGCACCGTCGTGGGTGGTGCTCGGGATCACTCCTGGCTGTGCTCAGGCTTGGGGGACCCCTACGGGATGCCTCTGCCCCTGTGCTATCTCTCCTGTATGTCAGGGTGATTTTGAACTCAAGGGGGCACCCTGGGGTGCCTATTCCCAGCCCCACTGGGTGCTCTGGCAGCCGCTGTTCCACAGCAAGCACCATGTTCACTGTGAGTGTCACCTGCCCTGCAGGCCAAAGCAGGGAAAGGACCACAGGACTTGGATGCAGTGCTGGCTCCGCCCCCCAGCCTCTGTTAGCTCCGCCCCCCCCCCCTCAGCCTCTATTGGCTCCGCCCCGGGCCCTTCACCTCTCTTGACTCCGCCCTTCCCTCAGCCTCTGTTGTCTCCGCCCCTCGTTCTCAGGCCTTCAGCCTGCTGACTTCTCCCCTACCCCGCCTCTGTGCTGTCCCTTCCCCCAGGTGCGGGGGGGGGGGGGCGGGAGGCAAAGTACTCTGCAGGCCACGAGCCCACCATCTCAGGCTTCAGTTCCTACTCCCGAAGATGAAGGCCCACGGTCTGCAGGGCTGTCAGGAAGGGCAGAGGGAACACTCATGAAGGCGGTACCCAGGCACCCTGAACCCAACACGGGCCTCCGTGGAGTCTTTTTCAAGGCTCCCCCACAGCAGGTCAGTGGCCACTCACTGACCTCCCCTAGAGCACAGGCTCAGAGAGTCTCAAGCCCATCCTCAGGCCTCCACAAGGGTTTGCCAGGGCCCATCCACCTCGACAAGCGTATTCTGTGCAGTGGCTTACAAAGTCTCTCAGCAAACGTTCGGCTTCTCAGCAGCCAACTGCTTGGCCCTGTCCGTCTCAGGCTGAGCACTGGCGTCCGAGGGGCTCTGGGAGTGTCCATTTCCCCTCGAGCTGACCCACAGGCAAGACAGAGTCATCAGCAGGAAATAGCCCGTGAAGTCACAGGCAGTGCAGGGTGGGCTGGAGGCCGGGCTGATCCCAGGGGTCCCACGGTGAGGGAGGCGGATGGAAGAGGTAGAGCCCTGAGTTTGCATTGGTAGGAGCTGACCCGGGGAGCAGCAGAATGGCCTGTGGACACATGGACACCAGCCTGGGCTCATTAAACCACGTCAAGTGTCCAGCAGCGGGATCTTCACTAGCGGCATTGTGTATGTGTTTGGGGGGTGGGGGGAGGTCCATGGCAGCTGCTCCTCAGGTGAGCTTCCAGAAATACACAGAACAAGGCAGACCCGGGCCACTGCCCAATGCACCATCCCTGGGGTCTGAGACGCCAGGCTGTGCCTGAAGGGAACATGATGGAGCTGAGTGACAGTCTGGGGTGTCTATCTGAGGAACCAGTCCAGGGCCAAACTTCTGGAAAGCCAGAACCACTACAGCAGGAAGCTGCACTCCAGTGTAAGCGTCCAACAAAGCTCAGAGCCCGTGAGGAAACAGTTTGCCATGGACGGCAGGTGCCCCTGTGACACCCTGAGCCGAGACACAGATGCAGCCCAGATGATGATGATGACGATGATGGAGGATCAGAGAAAGCAAGGGAAAAACCAGTCCATTTGAAAAGACATCAAAGAAGGAAATGAAACACTAAGAAAAAAGAGAAGGGAATTTGAAAAAAAAAATCCAAGGTAACTTACAGAATGAGACATTTCTGTAGCACACACTGAAGGAAAAAACAAAAACCATCTAGGAGAGCAAGAGAGCAGATTGGATGTGGCTGGAGAGAGACCCAGCACACCGGAAGAACAGACTATGAATATCCTCTAGAGCACAGCCTATAACATGAAACACACACACACACAGATCTATCTGCACACACATCACTTCGCACTTGTCTTCCTGTTGTTCATCGATTTGCTCAAGTGGGCGCCATTCGTCCACTTCGTCCCTGTAGTGTGCTAGTATAGCCCAAGGGCATCTGCTTGCTCCAGGAACACGAAGAAGAGCCTCAAACCATTCCTCGAGGTCTTTTATTGTTACTGTTTTTTGGCATACTGAATACAACACAGGTAGCTTGCCAGGCTCTACTCTGCGTGCAAAATACTCTCAGTAGTAGGTAGGCTCTCAGTTCTTGCATTTACTGATGAACCTGCACACACATATATAATTAATTAATTTTTGTTTTTGCTTTTTTTTTTTTTTTTTTTTTTTTTGCTCACACCCAGTCCTAGCTCTGGACTCAGGAATTATTCCTGGCAGGTTTGACCATATGGGATGTCGGGTACAAATCCAGGTTGCCTGTGTGCAAGGCTAATGTCCCTACCTGCTGCACTATCTCTCTAGTCCCACCCAGCACATAGAAAGAGACAGCACAGTGGTTGAAGTACTTGCCTTGCATGCAGCAGATCTGGGTTCAATCTCCAGCACCCCAAAAAGTCCCCTCAAGCCCCACCAGAAGCACAGAGCCAGGAGTAAGCCTTGGAAACCATGGGTGTTGCCTCCAAAGCAAAACCAAACCAAAGAGGCAAGTGAGGGAAGACAGTATCCAAAGAGTTAATAGTTAAAAGCTCTGGGCTGGAGAGAGGACAGGGGCTAAGGCACACGCCTAGTGAGTAGCCAACCCAGTTTCCTCACTGGCACACATGGTCCTTCAGGCATCACTGGGTTCAGTCCTGGAGTCTCCACAGGGCTTGAGCAGCACCAAAGCCTCGGGTTCTCACACTGAACTACTTGGCTCCATTGGCCAAGAATCATGGGAGTGGCCCCCTGGCCTCTGCAGCCCTGCTCCAGAGCATGTCCCCCCACCCCATACAGCAAAAAAAAAAATCTGAATTCTGAAGATTCAACATGGCGACAACTCTCTAAGTAGGATCAATCACTTGTCACTTGTCTTCCTGTTGTTCATGATTTGCTCGAGTGGGCGCCAGTAACGTCTCCATCTGTTGGGATGAGGTCCATTATTGTTACTGTCTTTGGCATACTGAATACACCACAGGTGGCTTGCCAGCTCTGCTGTGGCTCGGGTTCATCCCAGGGGGGCCCAGTCTTTTTCTATGTCAGACCATCCACCATCCAGGGCCTCAGGGCAGAGCCCTGGGTGTAGTTAAGCCTGTCTCCTGTCTGCCACCCGCCAATGCAGCCTGGGACCGCAGCCACACCTGCAACACCTCTAGCAGCACAAGTAGGATCAATAGAGTGATAAAAGACACCAAGTGACAAGATGGCAGGCAGAGCCAGGCAGGATGACGAGAGGAAGCAGAAGGCAGCCGCACATTTTTAGCAGCAAAGAACAGCAGCCGAGGACAAGTTCAACCCGAACTTCTAGACACAATGTGGGTGTGACAGCCCCGACACAGACCATTTACCACACAAACCAGCGCGGGCAGCCCTCAGAAGCATCTAGAAAGAAAGGGCGGCGGCCTCGGGGAGTAGCAAAAGGGAAGCGAACACACGGCAGCTCTGTACAGGTGCTGAGGGCGCACAGCGACAACACAGCAAGGACCCAATCTGAAGGTCTGAAAATGAGGAGGCCGTGGAATCCTGGCCATGGGTGACCATGACTCTCCACTGGCTCCCAGGGCCTCCCTGTTTGGGGTGGGCAGACTGTCAGCAGCCTCTTAACATCCACCCTGTCTCCTGTGTGTGGAAAGAACCCTAACTTTATGCTTTCATTATTGGGGGGTCATCACCTGGTGGTGCTCAGAGGCTGCACTCAGGAGTGCTCCGGAGGTTCCCTGTATGCAATGCGAGGATCAAGGCAAGATCATACTTGACTTCCGGTATGATCTCTCCAGCTCCCACACTGACCTCAGCCAGGCACACTGCCCCTGGGGCCCAGCCTCCCGGAAGCGAGTTCTGGCCTGTGCACCAGTAGGACCGAGGCTTTGTGGCAATTCTAGAACCTTCCTTAGCAGAAGATGGAGCGTGCCCATTGCTTTCCTGCCTGCCTGCAGGAGAGCCCATGCCTCCGGCTGCTGCCGACTTCTTGAGTTCTTTCACCCCAGACGGAAGAGCCCTGCAGGCTTTCTGAAGCAGCTGCTTCGTTATCAGCTGTGGATGAAGTCGGGTCTGTCTAATTCAAAGGTAAGCGAGTGGCAGAAGGCTGAGTGCCGGGAACAGGGTATGTTTAGTGACCAGCATGGGTTTTTGCTAGGGGGTGTTAAAAAAAGGGGGATAATATCAAAGAGGTCAGAAAAAAGGATATACTTTCTAAACTCATGCAAAGAATGAAAGGGAAGAAAAAAATAAACAGGATGGAAAAGCAGAAAAAAAACACACACAAGTATTATAATGAATAAAATAGGGTGAAAAAAAAATCCAAGCATCCCTAGAAGCAATAAATAAAAATGATTAAACTGATCAATTAAAAGAGAGTCTTAGGTAAAATTAAAAACATCAACAAAATCCATTTAAAACAAAAGAGCACTGAAATAATGAAAGCAAAGAACAGAGAAACAAAGCAAATACGAACCCAAAGAAGCTATATTAATACTATGCCACTTAAAGTTGCATAAATGTCAGACAAAAATAAAATTCAAAATATTACAGTCATAACACAAAGAGAAAAGCAACACCCTGAAATGAAGATATATTTTGAAACGGCCACTTTACCACCACCTGAAAAAAAAAACAAGACAGAACTGAAGAGGAAAACAGATACATTCATGCCAATGGGAGACATACACAACTGTCTACCAAAAGCAGTAAGACTTCTACATATAACAAGTAGCAAAATGGTAAGTCGAAGCTTGTAACTGCATTAAGTAACTAGAGAATACAGAATGACTTTGAAACAAAGAGAGAACCCTGAAAATAATCAACCACATAGTAAGGGAAATTAACAGAGAAAGAAGTCTGGTAACATACTAACCATATTCTCTGAGTACGGGCATCAGAACTGGACATTAATCACTAGGAAACAAAACACCTCTGAGTACTGGCATAAGATAATACCAGCCTAGGACTGAGCACTAAATGTAGGCAAAGGGATATGCATGATAATCTCTAAATGTATATATTGGAAGCCACAATATGTAAGAGAGAAAGAAGGAAGAGGGAGAGAGAGAGGGAGAGAGAGAGGGAGAGGGAGAGAGGGAGAGAGAGAGAGAGAGAGAGGAGAGAGGAGAGGAGAGAGAGAGAGAGAGAGAGAGAGAGAGAGAGGAGAGGCAAAGTGCCTGCCATAGAGGTAGGCTTGGGGGAGGGGGAGGGAATCAGGGGGCATTGGTGGTGGGAAATGGGCAATGATGGAGGGCCGGGAGCTGGAACTCTGTGTGACTGAAACCCAATCCTGGACAGTTTTGTAACTGTATATTTCACGGTTGTATAATAAAATAAAAAAAAAATACTTCCAAATGATTCATGGATCAAAACAGAAATCCTAATGGAAACAGGCAATTACTCAGATGTGAATGACAATAGAAATTCTACAGGCAAATATTTGTAGGGTCCAGCTATAGTAACACTTGGCAATTTATAGCTTAATATGTATCTATTAGGGAAAAAAGACTGGAAATTGATGAGTAAAGCGTTCAGTTCAATAAATTACAAAAAAAAAAAAAAAAAAGAACCAAAAGTCAGATCCAAGAAAATATGGCAGTAAATCATGGAAGAATTAAATAGTGAGAGAGAAAGCAAAGAGATGATTTAATTCAATAAAATATGGGTTCTTTTTTTTTTTTTTGTTGACCAACTTCTGAAAAATTGCTAAATAAAAGACACACGCCAAGTTCAAGAATGAAAAACAGGGGCCCGAGCAATAGCCCAGCGGGTAGGGCATTTGCCTTGCACGCAGCCTGCCCGTGCTGGCCCGAGTTCTATCCTCGGCATCCCATATGGTCCCCGAGCACCGCCAGGGAGTAATTCCTGAGTGCAGAGCCAGGAGTAACCCCTGAGCGCCGTGGGTGTGACCCAAAAGCAAAAAAAAAAAAAAAAAAATAAATAAAGAAAAAAAAAAAAAAAGAAAAACAGGTAATCACAAATCCAGTAAAAACCTCCAAATGGAGCAACACTGGAGAAGAGACGGCCAGACCACAGCTGTGCGGGCTCCTACCCATGCGGAGCAGCCCGTGGAGCAACGAGAGGCGAAATTGGCTCCAACCCTGACGGGGGCACGCTGTTTGGAGCAGGACTGGGGCCCGCCCCTCATCCTTCCACCTCCAGTGACCCAGAGGGGCGTGGCTAGGAGCCCCACAGCCGCCATCATCAGTAACGCTGGAGAAGAGACTGACACCGGCTCCTACCCACAGCATGTGGCTGCCCGCCAGGCTTAGATAATAACCAAGTTTAGGGCCAGGTCCTTCCCAGGATCTTGCCCATATATACACTGTAATGATCATTGTAGTTGCAACACACTGGGGGCGGGGCTGATATGGAATGGGGAGGTGGGTGGTGGTAGGGGCACATTGGTGGTGGGAATGGGGCACTGGTGGAGGGACAGGTGCCAGAACACTGCACGACTGAGACCCAATAATGAACATCTTTGTAATTGTATATCTCACGGTGGTATAATAATAATAAAAAATTTAAAAAACCCTTGAAATGATGAATGATGTCATGTCATTTCCTTGTCAAGACCCTGAAGGAACGGTTTGAGGCTCTTCATATTCCTGAATCAACCAGATGCCATTGGGCTACATTGGCACATGATAGGGTCCAATGGAAATGTTACTGGCGCCCGCTCGAGCAAATCGATGAATAACGGGATTCAAGTGATCAAGTGATCAAGTCATGTCATTATCGACATACAGTGACATGGATGGTATAAGGTGAATGAATTTAAAAATGTAGAGCGGGAGCGAGGGGAGGGGAGGATCAAGGAGGGCAGAGTGACTGAGAGAGGCAGAGAAAGGTTGTGCGGGGCCAGGAGTGGCGGGGCACTGACAAACTATCACCCCTTCCCCCTGCCAATGCCGTAGATGAAACATAGTTTTCCTGGCCTTCAACGTTTCAAAACACTCCACCGCTATTTTCCCATCTTATCTGATATTTTATTAATTAATCTTTTTTTTTAATATTTGGCCCACATCTGACAGTGCTCAAGGCTGACTCCAGGCTCTGCACTCAGGGATCACTCTTGGCAGGCTCAGGGCACATGCGTGGTGCTGGGCATCAAACTCAGCTCAGCCTCTTGTGCAGAAGGCGAAGTGCCCTACTGAACTGTGCCTTCGCCTCCAGGCCCCTTTATCTTAAAAAACTTTGTATTTAATTAAAAAATTATTGTTTTTGGTCATGCCCAGCAATGCTCAGGGCTTATTCCCCGGTTCTCTACTCAGGGATCACTCCTGGTGGGTTCAGGGGAACGTACATGGTGCTGGGATCAAACCCCGGTCAGGTGCATGCAAGGCGCCTTATCCCTGTACTATCTATCCCACCAAATTGAAATTAAGTTTTGTTTGTTCGCTTTTCTTGGGGGGGCACACCCAGCGATACTCAGGACTTACTCCTGGCTCTGAGCTCAGGGATAACTCCTCAGGGGGCTCAGAAGACCATATGGGGTTGGCGGGATTGAATCCGGGTGGGCTACGTGCCAGGCAAGTGTCTTAACCCCTTTTGGGCCTCTCATTTTACTTCAAGAAGCACCCAATGAAATACAAACAGCCATTCTTAAAGCCAATCTTCAGAAGAGTTTTTCTAGGTTTCCCTAAACAGTAAAGCTAAAATGGCAAAAATTTTTTGCTGCTATCCAATCAATAAAGAAAAACAAAAAAACACTGCTGAAGACATCAGATGTTACATTTTTGGGTAAATAACTGGGCTCTACTTGCATGTGGAGATGTTACTGGTGCCCGCTCGAGCAAATCGATGATGAAACGGGAAGACAGTGACAGTGAACTACTGAAATGCCCTTTTTTGGGGGGATGGTAGCGTGGAGGTGTGAACCTAGGGCCTCACACTTTGCAAGGCCAATGTGGAGCCACATCCCCAGGCCAGAAGCAGTATCTTTTATTTTTTTTTCTTTGAACTTTTTGGTCATACCTGGCAATGCTCAGGGGTTACTCCTGGCTCTGCACGCAGGAATTACTCCTGGTGGTGCTCGGGGGACCATATGGGATGCCAGAGATTGAACCCGGGTTGGCCTCATGCAAAGCAAAAAGCCATCCCCGCTGTACTGTCCTCTAGCCCTGTAGCCATATTTTCTAAAAATGAAACCCCAAGAATCCAGCGGTACTTAACTATTCCATTATTGAACTGCTGCTGTTTGCAAGGTAATGTTGAAGAAAATGGAATGTACGGAAGCCTGAAGTGCATCTGGAGGGCAGTGAGCACAGGGGTCCCGAGCCATGTGTACACTGCACGGCCCTGGGGTGCATCCAAGCCACTTCACTGAAGGCTCGAGAGCCCTCAAGCTCGCCTCACTTTTATTTTTTTTGGGGGAGGGTGGTGGGAGCACACTGGGCAATGCTCAGGGCTGACTCCTGGAGGGACCACATGGAGCGCTGGGGATCACACCCGTCGGGTCCTGTGCAAGGCAAGTGCCCTGCCGCTGTGCTACTGCTCCAACCCCTCACTTCACTGTTGAACAGGACCACGCTCCATGGCCTGGTTCTCCTGCTGGCGCTGCTCCCGCTCACCAGAGACTTTCACTCAGGCTCCTAAACGTCTCTGGCCTAGCACCCCCTTTAAGAAGAGAAACCACTCAATCCCCCACCTGGGCTCCCTCTACAAAGGCCTGGCGGCCCCAGAACTGCTGCTGGGGCTCTCAGTGGACACCAGGTATTCAGTGCAGGGGCGGTCTCATCCTGCCCGCCCTGTGCTAGACTGATGGGGCACCTTGGGGTGGGGACAGGTTTTGCTCCTTGGCCTGTGCCCTGCCAGGCTCCCAGAAGCCAGAAAACCTCGTGCAACACAACCACAGTCATCCTCAAGGTCCAGACTCCACAGCTGGACACAGCCCAATCCCCAAAACCTGATATACCACAAACATGTGGGAGTCAGAAGTCAGGGAAGACAGAGAAGGGAACAGTGTGCTAATAATTGTTGAAAATGATAATACCAGCTGAGAGCTGAGCATTGAATATAGGCAAAAAAATATACATGATAACCTCTAAATGTATGTAATGCAATCCACAATGTGTAAGAAAAGGGAGAGAGAGAGAGAGGGAGACACACACACACACAGAGAGAGAGAGAGAGAGAGAGAGAGAGAGAGAGAGAGAGAGAGAGAAGAGATAAGGAACCTGCCATGGAGGCAGGCTAGGGTAGGGGGAGGAATTGGGGACAATGGTGGTGGGAAATGGGCACTGGTGGAGGGATGGGGGCTGGAATACTGTATGACCAAAACTCAAACATGGACATCTTTGTAATTGTATATCTCACGGTGGTATAGTAAAATATTAATTAATTAAAATAAATAAAATAAATATTCAAAGTGCTAGATAGTGAAAAAAAAAAGAGAGAAACCACTCAATAATCACCTCCCCACAAACAATCTTCTTTAAGGGAATGAACGGAAAGCCCCCCACCCCGCAACTGCACCTGAGGCACCCAGTTTGGGAAACGCTACTCCAACCCAACAATGTCCAACATGGATGGACTTTATTAAAAGCCTGGTTCCACATCTGACTTCCTGTCTAGTCAAACACCTGGCTGTGCTCAGGGCTTACTCCTGGCTATGTGCACAGGGCTGACTCCTGGCTCTGAGCTCACAGCTCACTCCTGGCTCTGTGCTCAGGCCTCACTCCCAGTTCTGTGCTCAGGGCTCACTCCAGGCTCTGTGCTAAGGCTCACTCCTGGCTCTGTGCTCAGGGATCACTCCTGGCTCTCTGCTCAGGGCTCATTCCCAGCTCTGTGCTAAGGCTCACTCCCAGTGCTGTGCTCAGGGCTGACTCCGGTTCTGTGTTCATGAGACTCTCTGTGTTGGGGGAGGAATTCAGGTGAGCCATGTCCAGAACCAAAGCCTTAACTCCTGTACTATATCTCCAGTCCAAACAGTCTGTTTTTAAATCTCAAGGCACTACCAAAGCACAGGTAATAATTCAACTCCCCTGCATCAGACTAAGAACCTGGAAGTTACATAAGAACAAAATGCTTGACCCCTAGTGAGTTTTTTTTACTGGCGCTTATTTTTCTGTATTGGAGTCCAGTCAGTTCTGTTTCCCAAAGCAAAGCAGAGATGGAGTACGATGTGAAGGCTGCTGCAGGGAGGAACGAGAATAAGTCAAGTGGCGTCCCGTATCATAGCCCCCAACTGGGGTCAGCCAGCGTAGGAGTAAATCACCCCGAGATGAGCCACTGCCGGGGCATGGGAAGTGATGGGCAGCTGACAGCCATGTCCAGCAGGCGGCCTGAAGTCACTTTTGAAAGGCAGCTGACCCCTGGGGCACACAATCTGCTCAAGAGTGGGGCGGCCGTAATACATTTCAGAAAGCCACTGCTCTGCTACCTTTGGACAGTTACTCTTTATTTTGGATTTGGGGCCACACCTGGCAATGCTCAGTGTTGGATGACAGGCTTAGCTAGCTTGGGAGCTTTGCTGTTATATCCACTCACAGCTTAATCTATTCATTCATTCATTCATTCATTCATTCATTCATTCATTGCTTTTTTTGGGCCACGCCCAGCGATGCTCAGGGTTACTCCTGGCTTTGCACTCAGGAATTACTCCTGGCAGTGCTCGGGGGTGCCATGTGGGATGCTGGGGGATTGAACCTGTGTCAGCTTTGTGCAAGGCAAATGCCCTACCCGCTGGACTATCACTCCGGTCCCAGCTTAATCTATTTATATGTTCTTAAGCCAAGGTTCATTCTAATGAGATCTCTCTTCTATGTAAACACTAATGGAGGATGTGGCAGTTACAGAAGTCACTTCTGACTTATTGTTATACATCTACTAAGACTTCTATGTTTTCTAGATTGGGCACAGCTCCTCTTTATAACCACTGCACCCAGCATGGGACAGTTAGAATTTACCAGGAGACTATCACCTTGGCTACGTTGAGACTATCATTTAAGATATAGGAAGGATCATACTAGTTTGTCCTCACACAGGCGAGTGTGACCCTTTCAGTATATGGAGAAAAAAGATACTCAGAATCACCCTGGTGCAGATAATAAATAAGAAGGACATTGTGGATACCATCTAGATTACATGAAGCCCATGAAATTAAGACGTATTACTTTATATCAGCCCCCTCTCTCCGGTGTTTTACATAATCTTGGAAGGGATTAGTCCGTGGCATAATCCTTTTTTTATACCTATAATAGGGTGTGGTACTACCTCTACACTTTTCTACTATCTAGAAACTGCTTAGGGGTCTTTGTTGACAGGACCCTCCTTGTCAACAGTTAGGATTTCTTTGGTGTGTATAAGGGGACTGACTTGAGGCACTCGCCCCCTTTTTAGGTAGGACTCCTCTCTGGTAGGACTCTTTTTAGTGGGACTCCTTTCTGGTGGGATCCTCTTTGGTGGGAGACTTGGGCTCTCGTGTATAGTCTAAGTTCTGACCAGAGCTAGAGTTCATCCATTATATTGGATTGCGGTGGTAGAGCTTTTTGTACTATTTAAAAGCCTTTTTGGAACTCTGCTGGACTCCTAAACTTTCATCCGTTCCCCAGCAGCCTTGGAGGTAGAAGAGAACTTCTGACCTGTTGGGGACCTCGGCGGCTCCCGAGAGCTCAGGGCTCACTTTTGATTCTGTGCACAGGTCTCACTCCTGGTGGGCTCAGGGGCCATCTTTTCTTAGGGCTCTGTGTATATGGGGGTGTCAAGGACTGAACCTGGGTTAGATGTGTGCCAGGCGAGATCCTTTACCCGGTGCCATGTCTTAGCCCTGTACAGTTGATTTTATCAAGAATAGGGCGTTTGCCTTCTTGCACCTGGCTGACCCGGTTTGATCCCTGGTATCCCATATGGTCCCCTGAGCACTGCCAGTAGTAATTCCTGAGTGAAGAGCCAGGAATAAACCCTAAGTGTTGCCGGGTATGACCCAAAAAAGACAATAATAATAATAATAATAATAATAATAATAATAATAATAAAATAAGCAGCTTCGGTTATGGGAGTCATTTCCTTAGAAGAGCCGTGCATGGAAAATTCTCACTTGCCAGGTCCTGAGTTCAGCAAAGACATACGGGGCCCACTTAGGGCCAAAGTTTCTGCTTGCTCCCTTGGCCGAGTTTGATTACTCCTAAGATTTATGGCCCAGGTGAAGGGGCGAAAAAAGAAGCCATAGTTCATGGGGCCAATTTACAGCACCCTGGTGCTTTTCCTCCTCGCTAACGTGAGGCATGTCGTCCTAGGATGGGAACCTGGACCCACCGCAGGGCAACTTGGAAACTGCTGGAAGTTTCATGGCGGGTCGGGAGCACTTTGTGCTTGCAAAGGTCAGGTATAAAGGAGCAGGGAAATGAGCCGGGAGACGGGCAGGGAGTGAGTGTCGGCTGCTTTAATTTTCTGTGTCAACTCCGAAAATTAGATAAACAATGACAAACCAGGCTTTTAAATGAACTTGTCACTTCTGGTTTTCTTGATACGAGTAACATTTTGCAAGACCTGGTTGCCCTCGAGAGAGAGTTAACCCCTGAGAGGTTGAGCTAAAGGTTGGAAAGTTCTGGCATTTGGAAACAAAAGGTCTGATCCCGTTCTAGAATGCTGAAAAAACAAAACAAAATCCTTGACAGGGCAGTACTTGTCCCCAAACCCAGGGAACTTGGCTGAGCCGCAAGGGGGGCCGAATCTCTTGGGGGGCACCTTGGCACCTCACCGTGCCTTCCTAACATTGCTTGGTTCCCAGGTGAACTCAACCCATCAACAGTTTCCTCGGCCCCCAGGGTCTGCCGTGTCCTGGCTGTGGCTTCTGGAGGGGCTGGTCAAGCGTCCCCTCCCTTTTCCAGCTGCTGGTCTTCAGACTACACTCAGTCACTGGACCGTCAGGGTGAAGAGTGGGCAGACAAGAAAATCTTTTCAGTAACTGCCTTTGTTACAAGGGTTTCTTCAAAGACACAGTTTAGGACATGTGCCCTCGCAGAATCAAAGGCATAAGATTTACAGATGAAAGCACCTAAGGTTTGTTGTTTGTTTTGGGGTCACACCTGGTGGGGCTCAGGGTTTAACCCTGATTTTGCTCAGGGACCCTTCCGGGTGGGGGTAAGGGACCACGGGGGTGGTGGTTCCAGGAATGGAACCAGGTGGGCTATGCGCAAGCGGTGCCTACCTGCTGTAGTATCGCTTTAGGGAAGAATTCCTCTCCCTCCCCCCAAATCTCAAAAAAGGGCTTTTCAAGCTCATTATTGAATTTGTAACGTCACATACACCATGAAGTAAGCCGCACAGCATCTCTAGAAGCTTGGATTGGTGGATTCAAAGAAAACCAGATTCGGGGTAGAGGGATAGTACAGAGGGGAGGGCGTTTGCCTTGCAAGTGGCCAACCCGATTTTGATTCCTGGCACCCCACATGGTTCCCAGAAACAGCAGGAGTGATCCCTGAGTGTAGAGTCAGGTGTTACCCGAGCCCACCCTTCCCCCAAAAAATAAAGACAAAGGAAGATTAAATCTAGAGCCACGCAGGGTCTGGCAACAACAGAACGGAGAAGAACTGGACACTGGCTCAAGCCATAGGCTCCAATACACTCCAACAGTAGACCGGGGCGGAGCGATAGCCCAGCGGGTAGGGCGTTTGCCTTGCGCGCGCCGGCCCGTGCTGGCCCCGGGTTCGATCCCGGCATCCCATATGGTCCCCGAGCAACGCCAGGAGTGATTCCTGAGTGTAGAGCCAGGAGTAACCCCTGAGCATCACCGGGTGTGACCCCCCAAAAAAAAAAAAACAGTAGACCGGGGGCTGGTCAGCTGAGCACAGTGACCCAGCTGGGCCAGGCCGGGCCAGTGGGGCTTTGTCTGAACAGGACTTTGCACTCTAGCTCTGTGCAGTGAATGGTAGACTGCTTTAATTATTCTTTTGTGGGTCACACCCAGCAGTTCTCAGGGCTAACTCCTGGCTCTACACTAAGGGATCACTCCTGGCAGGGCTAGGGGCACCAGACAGGGCGCCGGGGATCAAACCTGGGTCAGCTGTGTGCGAGGCAGGTGCCCTCCCCGCCGTAGCATGGCTCGGGCTCCCAGGAGGCCTTGTGCTTCAGGCCCAGGCTCTCGGACCACACATGCCACTTTCCCCCCTACAAATAAGCGCCTGCCACAGTCTGTCTCGGGAAATAGTTCGGACGAGCTGGTTTGAAGCCTTTTTTCCCGGGTGTCACCTCCACCCTCAACCTCCTGCTCAGATCCCCCTTTGGACCGAGAAGACGCTCTCTTCTCTCTTCCCCCAAGTGTCCTCAGCTGCAAAATCACCTCCGCTGGTCTCTGGAAGCCCAATGCGGGAAGAGCTGTGGATGAAATCAAGCCAGGAATTCACGGAGGCCGCCCGTAGGACTGCAGTGTGAGGAGGCTGCCCTGCCCAGCTCTCTGGGTTCGGAGCCGTGGACACGGTGAGGGTTCCGTCCACAAAGGCACCAGACCGGGTGGTGCTTCCTTGGAGTCTGTGACCCTCATCTAGGATGGCAGGTACTCGGCATCTGCATCCGAGACTCAAGGAAAAAATTCCACAGCTGGAGCTGCCCAAGGCCAAGCACAGCAGAACTTACACATGAGGGTTCCAGAAGCCCAAGGCCTATTCTGAGCTAGCAGAGGGCATGAAGGGCTGCCATGCAGCCATGCGCCAGGAGCAGCAGTGGGCAGAAGGGAATCAGTCGCTTCTCTCTCTCTCTCTCTCTCTCTCTCTCTCTCTCTCTCACTCACTCACTCACTCACTCACTCTCTCACTCACTCACTCACTCACTCACTCACACTCAGCTGCCGGCCCAAACACCCAGTAAGTTTCCAGATGAAAAGGAGCTGACTTCTTGGGGTTCTGAATTCTGTGGAACGAAACCACGACACAGAACACTGGGATCCCAACTGTTGCATTTATGGGCGGCCTATAGCCAAGACAGCAGTGCCCTCAGATCAGCATTTCAAATACAGATTATTAGTGTGTGATATGAAAAGGGTATTTTTATTGCATGATATAATGCAATGGGACCTTGGGCGCTCTGTGGAAAGACCTCACACTCACAAGTGTAATGAACCCGTAGTCCCCAAAACATTAGACTGTACATTAACCTATCATTAATGGCACATCAGGGCTAGGGGCATTGCACGCTTGCCGGTCAGGGCTCAATCAGGACAGTGCGGAGAAAACCACACAGTCTTGCCAGGCTGAAAACAAATAGGAAAAATAAATATTCCTGATGTCTACAGGCAGCTTTAGAGGAAGTTCAATCCCAGCACTGCCTTGTAATTTCCAAGTCTGCCTTCTGAAAAGAGGAAGACGTGTGCAAATAAACAAAAAGATGGGAATCCGCCCTTTTGGAGTTCAGTCCTTGCTCCTGGCTTTGTGGCCTGCATGCTGCCCCCGGGAGCACCTCTGGCTGCACAAAAGACTCAGGTTAAGAGACAGACTACAGGGGGCAGAAGAGGCCTCGGAGACTTTCTAGATGGGGAAACTGAGACTGAGGAAGATGTAGAGACGATCTATGATGAATAGATCCTGATGAGGAAAGGGGGAAAGTAGGCAAAAAAAAATACAAATGCCAAAAACAGACTTAAAGAGGATTCAAGGGGCTAGAGAAATAGTACATGAGCTAGGGTGCTTGCCTTGCACACAGCTGACCTGGGTTTTATCCCCAGGACCCTGTATGGTTGCCCCAACCGCCAGGAGAGAGCCCAGCGTGTAGAGCCCAAGGCAAGCTGGACCATCTCCTGCTGTGGCACTCAAACCAAACAAAGCATTCAAATTCATATTTAATGAAAGGAATGCAACTGAGAACAGGTACTGGGAGGGGGCAAGCTCAGTGGCAGAGCACCAACCTGCTTTGCTGGGTAGGGGTTTGTGGTTGATGCCCAGCTCCATAAAACAACTGAAACAAGTAAACTCCATTTAATGCTAACACCAGTCTAGAACTGCGCATTGAATGTAGGCAAAGGGATATACATGAACCCCTAAGTGTATGTATTGCAAGCCACAATGTGTAAGAGAAGGAAGAGAGAGAGAGAGAGAGAGAGAGAGAGAGAGAGAGAGAGAGAGAGAGAGAGAGGAGGCAAAGTGCCTGCCATGGAGGCAGTCTGGGGAGGGGGAGGGAATCGGGGACATTGGTGGTGAGAAATGGGCACTGGTGGAGGGATGGGTGCTGGAACACTGTATGACTGAAACCTAACATGAATCATGAACAGTTTTGTAATTGTATATCTCATGGTGGTATAATAAAATTTATTTTAAAAAAAGGCTCCATTTACCAATGATTAAACTGGCAAAGACTAGACAGGAGGGAGAGGTGTCGCCCTCACACTGACACAGGAAGGTATACATTAGTGCGATGGTCACCATCAAAAGATGGTTTGTTTTGTAGCTATTGTTGTGGGGCTAATGCTGGGGTCAGTGCTGGGGATTGACCCTGAAAGCGAGGCAGTTGTTTCTTGCTTGGCCCCCAAGAGTACTCTCTTATCAGCAAAGGTTTGGAACATGGTCAGCATCTCCTAGAACGGGTCCCAGCTAACATCCCTATCGGGAACTCTATGTAGTCACTAATAAGAAGGGTGCAGAGGTGGGGAGATTCCGGCACCTCATGTTCTCCCCGAGCACAGAACCAGGAGTCAGCCCCGAACACTGCCAGGCGTGGCCTAGTAACCAAACACTGCAGGGCAGAGCAATGAATCAGTAACGCCATAAGGGCACACAAGCTACCACCAACTGCAGAGAGGAGTCTCTGCTGTCAGAGCAAGCATGCGGCCCTTTCCTACCCTGGTCCCAGGCTGACCCCTGTTACTCATTTTCCCTGAGGCGGGTCATCAGATTTTGCAGGGTGAAATGACCGGTACAAGATGCTGCTCTGACCCCTTTTCCTTCAACCAGGGAACAGAGAACTTGGAAAACAGAGAAACTCTGGGGCGGGAGCAATAGTCCAGCAGGGAGGGCGCTTGCCTTGCACACAGCCAAGCGGGGTTTGATCACTGACATCCCATTTCCCACCAGGAGTCATTCCTGAGCACAGCCAGGTGTGGCCCAACACCACTCCCACCCCTCCCAGAACTGTCCCTGGGGTTGTCTCTGCCAACGGAGGGCGCTATTGAGCATGCAACTTACTGCTTAACTGCTGTGGGGCTTTGACCTCCAGCGCCTGGGGAAACCCAGGAATGACAGGGTCTCACAGGGCCCCTTGCCAGGGTCTTCATGCCTCTGTTCTGGGGGGGGCATAAACATTCTTTCCAGATGCTTTCCTGGGGAAAGTTGGCCTGCTGGGCAGTGATGGAGACGGTAAGACCAGACAAAAGGCTGGTGGCTTTGGCCATCACTTATGTTTCTGTAAACATCTTACTCCATCTCAGGAAAAGGGG
Organism: Cryptotis parvus; assembly: GCA_021461705.1. Classification (NCBI taxonomy): domain Eukaryota; kingdom Metazoa; phylum Chordata; class Mammalia; order Eulipotyphla; family Soricidae; genus Cryptotis; species Cryptotis parvus. The sequence goes on from JAJIBD010005319.1 coordinate 49,791, forward strand.
GAGGGAGCTCAGGGCAACACGCAGCTTAAGTAAATAAAGCTTGGCCACCAGGGCTCTGGCGGGAGGGACATTTCCCCTAATTACACATGAATCAACTTCAAAGGAATCTCAGTAGCAGCTCAGCGGCAGAGCTCTGAGGAGTGCAGCTGCCTCAGCTACACCCACCTGCAGACCAGGTAAGAACAGCCCCTGGAGCCCCCCAGGGAAGCTCCCATAGCCCCAGAAGCAAGTTGCTATGGCAGCAAAAGTTTGCTCTGTTTTTTTTGTTTTTTGAGGTTGGGGGATTTGGGCCACACCTGGCGGTGCTCAGGGCTTACTCCTGGCTCTGTGCTCAGGAATAATTCCTGGCACTGCTTAGAGGGGGAACATCTGGGGTGCCGGGGGATCCAACTCGGGTCTGCTACATGAAGGAAAACATCCTGCTTGCTGTGCTGTCGCTCTAGTTCCTGCGTTCTCACTCTCTCCGTCAACAAGTCTTGCTATTTTTGGCTAGTATGCTCTCCAGAAGCACTTGAGAATGTTAGATTTTATTTGTCCTAGGGTCTGCCAGCACGGGCTGTAATTAAAATGTTGATTAGTAAACAGCTTAAATATATGACAGACAAATGCAGTTAAAGCTACAGTTGGGTCAATATGTGATTTAGATTTGCCATTTAAAAAAATCTCATTTAAATTTTGCATACATTAATCACTACCATACTTCAAGGTTCTGATATCCACCTGACTACAATATTAAAATAAAACTTGCTGCCCCAGGGAAATCCTACTTATTCTTAATTGTTTCGAGGCTTTGATGGGCTTTTAATCTAAGATTAATTTATGCAATTTTAAATAACTCTTCTTATGATTAATAAGCTTGAAAATTAAAAAGGAGTCTAAAGCAATTATAATGAGCATTTGGTCATAACCTCATTAGAAGAAGGAGTGAAGGATACAGCTCTGGAATTCTTACAAGACCACAATTTAAGGTTACTTTTAGAGAAGTCAAACATAGTTCTTGAAATTGCAAAGGCAGGTCAGCAAAGGTCAGTGTTAAAATGATGGCTAGCTAGATTAGCATACTAATGATTTTTGCAGACAGTGACAGAAAGGACGCTGAGAGGAGGCTGCAAGAGAGAGAGAGAGAGAGAGAGAGAGAGAGAGAGGTGGTGGACCACCAGAAGCTACAGGCTCTGAACCTGTTTTCCCAGCCTGTTTGCTGAGTGAGCCCCTGATGGCATTTTGTAAAGAGGGGAGCCAAGGGCACCCTAATTCCTAAGTCAGTCCCAGCCCAGCGTGGCTCATGGGGGCCAGCAGAGACCAACGAGAATGGAAGGATCAGCCGGGCTCCCTGCCACCTCGCTAGGGTGCTGTGACACCCCCCCCCCCCCCATGTCTTCTGGTTTCGCATTCTTGAGACTCGTTTCTCAAGATCAGGGGGTCACCTTGGCGTCTCCAGACCTCAGGACAGAGGGAGAGCGGCCCACCCGCAGTGCGGGGGCCGCACCTGTGGTCGCCCATGCCCTACTGTGATCTTCCAAATGGGCCCAAGTCTGCGCCTCTGGGGCTGTCTGCTTTGCTCACGTGGCTCCTAAGGCACTCACGGTTTATCTTCTAGTTCATTGATTCTTTTTGCTCAGTTCTTCAGCAGACATGACTCAAGAGCTTCTGCGAGGGGTCAGGAGCAAAGGAAGTGGTAGAGAACTGGGCTTTCAACTAGGGCCCCAGCAGCCTTTCTTCTATCTGGTGGGGATGGACAGCAGGACTCAGGGTCGCACTGTTTTGTTCAATGCTTCCCTTTATATTGTGGATGGGAAAATAAAAAAAATCCCAGACGACAAATGCGCTTTTGCTGAAAGACTTGCTTCCATTCAATGCCATTTGCTTAGTGACAGCGGCTGACCGACAGCGTCATGACCTGGCATAGTTGGGCAAACTGGGAAGTACCTCACGGTGCAAACCAGCACAGACTCCGACTCCTCTACCGGAAACGTTTGGCTGCACAACAGCCTCCAACACATCTCAGCTGAAGCTGCCCCGAGACATGCTTGAATTATATCCTGTCTCTGACTCTCTCCCTGGGTCCGACTCTCCCGTGTCCAAACACAGCAGGGAAGCTGGCACTGGAGGCCCACCCTTCCTGGCTTCTGCAGAACCGTCCTGGCTCGCAAGTCAAAACACACAGAGGATGGACTCCCGAGGGTGTTCTGATGTGAAAGAAATTTCTCTGAAGGCCAAAGCAGCACCAGCACCAAGCAGGAGAGGAGAGGAGCACTGAGCAGGAGAAGAGAGGGAGCACCGAGCAGGAGAGGAGAGGAGCACTGAGGAGGAGGAGGAGAGGAGCACCGAGCAGGGGAGGAGAGGCGAGGAGGGGAGGAGCACCAAGCAGGAGGAGAGGAGCACCGAAGCAGGAGAGGAGAGGAGCACCGGGAGGGAGGCACCAAGCAGGAGGAGAGGAGCACCGAGCAGGAGAGGAGAGGAGCACCGAGGCCAGGCAGAGCGGAACATCCTCTGGTCTAGGGCTGCACCGTGAAAAGGCCGAGAAACACAGGCCACAGAGTATCAGAGTCACCCTCAGCTGACTCACAGCCGTGCAAACCAGATGGCAGCTCTGGGTGCCATCCTCCTATGTGGCCTGCTCTGAGAGGCAGAGAGGATCACACACGGGCCATGGCGCAGGGGCTGTTGGAAGAGATGCACTTCAGATAGGACTGTGACTTTGTCATAAGCTTCTTTCTCTCTCATGCTTTTTTTTTTGTTTTGTTTTTTTTGGGTCATACCCAGCAGTGCTTAAACCCATATCTCTGGCTCTGCACTCAGGACTCACTCCTGGCAGGGCTGAGGGTACCATAGGGTCATCCAGCATCAAAACCGGGTCAGCTGTGTGCAAAGCAAATGCCTGACCCACTGAATTACTGCTCGGACCCAAAATAGTTTACTTTAATTATTTTTTTTTTTTTTTGCCGTTTTGGGTCACACCCGGCAATGCTCAGGGGCTACTCCTGGCTCTGCACTCAGGAATTACTCCTGGCGGTGCTCGGAGGACCATATGGGATGCCGGGGATCGAACCCGGGCTGGCATGGGCCGCGCACGTGCAAGGCAAACGCCCTACCCGCTGGGCTATCGCTCCGGCCCCACAGTTTACTTTAAAAACAAGTAAATTTTAAGCACCAAGTTTATAAACCAACCTTCTTTCCTACCTTCCTTCCTTCCTTCCTTCCTTCCTTCCTTCCTTCCTTCCTTCCTTCCTTCCTTCCTTCCTTCCCTTCCTCCCCCCCCCCCCCCCCCCCCCCCCCCCCCCCCCCCCCTCCTCCTTCCCTCCTCCCTCCCTCCCTGTTTTTGGGTCACACCTGTCTGGGCTCAGGGGTCACTCCTTGCGGTGCTTGGGAGACCATATGGAGTGTCAGGGATTGAGCCAGCAAGAGGCGTGCGAGGCAAACGCCTTGCTCACTGCACTACTGCTCCACCCCTGACTGTCATTCATTTTCAAGTTTCACTGACACTTCACTACAATGACGCATAGTGGCTCCTACATGCGAGGCATGAGCTTCAGCTGCGCTACAACCCTGAGCACTTTTCAGTCTTCTTTTATGGTTTTTGGGTCACAACTGCTGATACTCAGGGATTGCTCCTGGCTCTGCGCTCAGGAATTACTCCTGGTGGGGATGGGGGGGACCATATGGGATGTCCCCTAACCCAGGATAGAACCCAGTTGGCCGCCTGTGAGGTAAACACTTCTGTACTGTCTCTCTCTGTGGCCCCTAATCGTACTTTGTATAGTCAAGGGAGTGTGGCTTAGCTCTGTTAACGAAAGTGGATTCGCCTGTGCTAGTGGGTTCTTGAGGATTGTATGAAAGAATTACATACAAAACTCAGAAAGTTGTAAGTTAGTTTAATGGAGAGAGGATTCCAGGTTCCTTCCCCAAATGTCTAGCCTCTCTGTTCCCGTGAACAAATTCCTGGCCCTGTCCCACACAGTCTACTCACATCCCACATGATGGCCCGGTCCTGTTCCTGGGCTGCTCTCTCAGTGCTGCCTCTGGGCCTCCCAACCGTACCCAGCAGTCCCTGTTGTCCTGTCCCGGATTTCCTTAGTCTCTAGCCTCTACCCTGCACACGTGGGTGAGACTCCTGTGCTCAGTACCTCGCCCTGTACCTGGGCATCGTGCCCTGCCTGAACCTGGGCTATCCTGGGCTTCCAAGCCCTACCGTAACCTGGGCCTCTGAGCCTGGCCGTTCCTGTAGCAGCCCTTGCCTGGCCTTCCCTGGCCTATCCGTGCTGGGCCCTGTACCTGGGCATGTCGCCCTACCTGATCCAAGGAGACAGGGAGGGAGCTGGTTGTGGGAGAGAGAGAGAGAGAGAGAGAGAGAGAGAGAGAGAGAGAGAGAGAGAGAGAGAGAGAGAGAGAGAGAGAGAGCCCTTCTCTTCTCCCTTCTCTCTCTCCTCTCACTTCACTTCACTACCTGGGGAGAAGCCTGGGGTTGCCACATTTATTGCCAAACCCCGCCCCAGGTATCCCCTTCTACATCTTGATTGGCTCCCTATTCCTTGGGTGTGGTTAGCCACCTGAGACCTGGTGCTTTCCTCCTATCAGCTCCAGTTCCGGTCTCTGTTCCTGGTGACCTGGAAGCCTGCTGAGGCCACAGCTATCAGCAGCAGGCAGTCCCCAGAGGTGGCAGGCACTGGCCCACCCCTCAGCCCCTTCGCCTGTCTTGCTCACAACAGCAGGCAAAGAAGCTTCTGGAATACAAACCTAACCTGCCCCCCCACGTGCAGCCTCCTAGACATGAGCCTTGTGCCTTCCTCTGGTGCTTAACCCACTTTCCAGATGAGGTGGTAATGCAGTCTACACAGGCGGGCCGGAAAGGGGGCCGTTCCCAGAGGCAGGGAGGGGTGGCTGCCCCCCCACATTCTTAGCTGACCTCCCTGAGATGGGGCGGGGGCAAGGAAAAAGCGGCTTTGGGGGGAGAACTCTGCAGCCGGGGAGCTACTGCCTCAGGCCTGCTGCTCCGCAGGATTCCGAGGCTGCTGGTCTGTCTTCCAGAGAGTTTGAGCCACAGTGTTTCAGAGGGGAAAAAAAAAGAAAAGAAAATCATGTTTAATTTAAAAATTAGAAACTGGAGCAGGCTGTGAGCACAGGGGTTGATTGAAACAAAATTTAAATTCCTGTCAAGCCCATTTAAACACAGGGGCCCTTCATAGACAATTAGCTGCTCCCTGTGAACGACAGAGTTAACTCAGGCCTGGTCACTGCGAGCGGGGAGGCGCCCGGCTGTGAGGCAGCGCGGAAAAATTAGCTAAGATCAGGCAGGGATGAGAGATGGAGGCGTCGGCTGGAGCACAGGGGTCTGGAAGTGTAAACAAGACAAAAATCGATTCCTTGGTGTCCTCAAATCAATCCCCCAAAATGGTTAGGGCATCTGTTTCTGCTAAATTTTTGTTTACATCGGCAGATTTGCCTTAATTGCGGTTGTTTATCTCTCCTGGTCCCTGGGGCCCTAATCTCCCGATTACTAATACTTAACACTCATTTCACATCTAAAGCCACTTCTAATCCTCAACAGGTTTGGGGGCTCTTAAAATTATTGAAACCGCAGAGGCGGGCAGCGCAACCTCTTTGTGACAGGAACATTTTCTTATCTACTACCAGCTGGGCTCCAATCATCACCAGGGAAGGCAACAACAAAGGTGCTAAAAGGTTCTTCCACAATGAGAGCTGCTCCGCCGGGGATTCAGAGAAAACAGCGCTTTGATGGAAAAGCTGAACAAGAGGCTAAAGCAGTCCAGCCAAATAAAGTTACTGTCATAATCAAGTGCTGTCAATCACCATGAAAATCCAATTAAAAATGTTCCAGCACGGTCCTCTTCAGTGGAAAAATGTACCCGATGCAGCCCAGGTTTTTGTCAACTCCACACCGATGCCACAATTAGAAAGTCCCGCTAGTCCCCGAATTCCCCCCAGCACCCCCAGCGTAGAAGCGACACAGGCCATTCGGAAGCCGTCTGAGGCGAGCCGAGACACACACAGGCTATTGGTATACAATTAAGAGTTAATCGGGTTACATTCAAAAATCCCATTTTTATCTGTGCCCAGGGAACCTTTGCGGGGAATAAATGAACGGTACCTACTTTCCTGCTTCGGAATCACTGACCATTTGGATTAAGAGAACAGAGAAACAGTAAACCAGGATAGTGGAAAGAGTCCCCAAGCCGGCAAATGTCTCTCGGTAGACCCAGGCCTAATGTTTAATTCTAATCTTGAAAATTAAATAGAGGACAGAAAGGCCCCAATGACTCCACTGACTTTTTTTTTTTTTTTGCAGCCTCTAAATGGCAAGTGAACCTTAAGGTGTCTGCAGGCAGATCTGGGCTCCCGAATAACTGTGTGCCTACGAGGGCCGCTGCTGAATCCGCCAGGCTTGGTTGTGGATCCCCAAAGGTCTCTCTCAAAACTGCTACAAATTAAAAAGCAAACAACCCATTAAACAAATCCAGCTGGTTACAACTGTAAATAGGAAGCTCCTAATATTTTTTCCCAGCCCTGGAAATTCCTGGTTAGACACATTAATTATTGATAAGAATCGCATCTATTTATCGGCGTGTACTCACAGGAAAACAAGTTGGTTGCCTTCAAAGCAATTCCCCAATCGCAGGGACGAGCCTTGCGGAGTCTTAGGTAGCCTCCACAAATGGCTGTCTCTGGTCTTTTCCAACCTCATCCATTACCCTGGAGAGCTGCGTTGGCGGGGCAGGGCTGTGAGTCTGATATCCTGAGAAAGACCTTGGGGTCTCCTGCCATCAGTCTGACGGGGCCGGGGATGCCAGCCAGGTGGTCCCCTTGAGGCTGCGTTCTCTAGTGACCTATTGATCTGGATCCAACTGGTGGGGTTGGCTCCCCAGGGCTGGAGGCGCTTCTTAGGAGATCTTGGGTGCTGGAGCAGTACCTGCTCTAGCTATTTCCGGGCAGGGGTTGACTGATCTCGGGTATCGGTTCTCTTTCCTCGTGGCCAGGCTGTGCTGACCGTGAAGTGCTCGGAGATATAATCTCTGCAGACCCGGCCACATCCAAGAAACACTGTTGTCTGGGAAGCAAGTTTCCTTCTTTCTTTTGGTTCTAACGCCATACCTGACAGGGCTCAGGTTTTACTCCTGGCTCTGCACTCAGCGATCACTCCTGGTTGGGCTCTGGGGACCATACAGGGCACCGGGGATGGAAACTGGGTCAGCCAGTGCAAAGTCAACCCTTCCCTACTTCCTGCCTCTCCAGTCCCTGGCGCAGATTCTTGGGTCTTTGTGAGTTCGCAGCATAGGCGGGATCAAAGGGAGCAACAGAGGAAGGAAAACATCCTCAGAGGATCTGGGGAACCCTCCTGTGACTAGATCCCCCGCTCGGGCTCCAACTGTCCATCCAGGTCATAATCAAATACTGTCAATCACCATGAAAATCCAATTCAAAATATTCCAGCACAGTCCCTTCCATAGGTACCTGATCTCTGCAAACTTATTTGTATGTACTCTATGTATACACGTGCCCTATGTAGAGATGTACCCTATTGATAAGTGTACCTATTTACACATGTACCTGACTCACACACGTACCTATTCACACATGCAAACGTTCACACATGTAACTATTTACCCACATACATGTTCACCTGTTCACAAGTATAATTGTTCACACATGCACCTGTTCACAAACATTCTTCACACATGTACCTGTTCACACAGGTAACCACACACGTACCCATTTTTCTCTCATGTACCTGTTCACACATGTATCCATTCACACAAACCGTGCAGTGTGGATACTGCTTGTTTCTGGGTGGGATTCCTCTACCCTTGCTCCGTGGGCATGCCTGGTCCAGGGGTTGAATGTCAGGACAGAGCTTGGCTGAGCTGGGCTGGGGAGCAGCCCGGAGGAGCAACCGGGCGTTGTCACGTCCCTGAAGCAGATCAGAGGCCTCTGGCCCGAGGACCCAGCCAGCCTGCACCTGAATGAGCAGATCATGATTCTCCTTCCAGGAGCTTCCTGTCTAGCTGCATTAAATGGGCTGGGAGCTAGTTGGGCGGTTCTCAGACTGAATTCCCTGAAACACAGGGTCCCCCACCCTCACTGCAGGCATCCAGCCCCAGGGCACCTCCATCACCACAGGGTGGCCCGGAGCAGCCCGAACCCCCCAGTTCTACTGAGAGAGGCCCCAGGTTCTCTGAGCACCACTTAAGAGGCCCCCAATACTACCCCTGCCCCTTAAAAAAAAGGCTTTAAACCATTAAACCAGCGAAGTTTCACCTCTGGCTGTTACCCATCACCCGCAACACATAAAAATAAGCCCCCACCTGCTCTGGCCCCCATGCCAGAGACACGGAACCCTGAGCTCTTCTTCCCCTTCTCTGAGGCCCCGCGTGATGACTCTGACCGACTGTGCACAGGGGTGAACATGTGACTGGGTGCCCGCACACCGTTTCCAGTTAGAGTTAACAGTCCTGGGGCTTCAGAGATGGGGCAGAGCAGGAGAAACTGTGGGGAGGGAGAGTCCTGGGGGGTGGAGAGGGGGACCACTGAGGCCAGGACTGTCCTGAGAGTCCAGATGTCCAGATGGGCACCCACTGTGGGGTGAAGGGAGACCACACGCCACGGCCCTGGTTAGGGGCCACACAGCCTGGACGTGGCTTGAAATGCGGCACTGTGAAGCTGGCAGTGGGCTGGGAAGGAAGAAAGCGGTGGTACGGGCGGGAGTTCAAAACACCGCAATCTTAAACGGCGCATCATCATGGATTAAGAAATCTGACTTGACTGATGGAGGGAGAGAAGTTCTCCTTTACTGGGAAATTAAAACTGTCAGATGGCGATGATCAAGGCGCCACAGATCTGATCTCTCTGCATCTTTCGGGTGCCGTGGGATGGAGAGAGACTCACGGCCGCACGCGCACATTCATCTGCTAAAACCTCATGAAAAGATGAAGTAGTCGCGCCTATGGGAAAACAAAGCTTGTATTCTGGGGTTAGAAGCTCTCTGTTCTCGCTGAAGTGCTAACGTGTCATCAAAAATTCAAATTAAAGCTGTCTGATTTAGTGCAATTTCAGGCATCCAGACAGTGATTGTGCTGTTGTAATTACGTGCAATTAAAAAGCTAGAATCAACTTCTTACTAGTGGATTCCTATTTATAAGCAGACACAAACAGATAATTTTAATGGCCTTCAAAACTTGAAAACAAATAAACAAACCAACCAACCAACCAAACCGTTGCAGACGGTCATTTGGGCCCAGTGTCAGCCGTGGGCCTCTATGGTAGTTTTTGTGCCTACAGAAATTATTATTAATAATATTATTATAATATAATTATTTTTTTTTTTTTTTTTTATCTGCTACGCGGGGCCCTCTCTGCAAAAATTGTGGGTGCTTGAGCTAATGGTTGATTATTGCACCCCCCCACAAAAAACAACTAAACACAACTGGAACCATACATGTTTGTCCGTTACCAACTGTCCCGCACCCTCATGAGTGGACCCTAAAGGGACCCATTTTCAGGGCCGGCTAGTACCACCAACCCAGGCAGCATCTGGCTGCGTAGCCACCAACACTCCCCTCAGGGAGCCAGGTCTGAAATCCCTTTTAAGAACACAGCGGGGGGGGGTGCGTTGCCCCCCCCGGGCTTGATCCCTGCCCCACGACGGTCCGTTCTCCCCTTAGTTCCTATATCCCTAAGCCCGAAGCAAGGGATATAACCTAAGCACTCTTCTGCTCCCCAACCAAAACAAAAAAAAAGGAATATTACCCGGAGCAGAGGCCCCCGCGCGAAAGTCGCGGGGGTGCGGGGGGAATGGAGGTCCTCCTTTTTGTGTTTTTTTGATTTTATCCTTTAAGTGCGGTTAGCTTTGAGTCTGGCTTTCCTCTTTCACTTTACTTTTTTTCCTTCCTTCCTTCCTTCCTTCCTTCCTTCCTTCCTTCCTTCCTTCCTTCCTTCCTTCCTTCCTTCCTTCCTTCCTTCCTTCCTTCCTTCCTTCCTTCCTTCCTTCCTTCCTTCCTTCCTTCCTTCCTTCCTTCCTTCCTTCCTTCCTTCCTTCCTTCCTTCCTTCCTTCCTTCCTTCCTTCCTTCCTTCCTTCCCTTCCTTCCTTCCTTCCTTCCTTCCTTCCTTTCCTCCCCCCCTCCCTTCCTTCCTTCCTTCCTTCCTTTCGCTTTTTGGGTCACACCCGGCGACGCTCAGGGGTTCCTCCTGGCTCTGCACTCAGGAATTACTCCTGGCGGTGCTCAGGGGACCATATGGGATGCCGGGATTCGAACCCAGGCAGGCACAGGCGGCCGCGTGCAAGGCAAACGCCCTACCCGCTGGGCTATCGCTCCAGTCCCCTCTTTTTCTTTCTGACTCTTGGGTCACACCTGGTGGTGCTTGTGGCTTACTCCTGACTCTGCACTCAGGAATCACTCCTGGTGGTGCTCAGGGCTGCCAGAGACTGACCCGGCATCAGCCACATGCAAGACAAATGTCCTCCTCCCCTGCTGACCTATTGCGTTGGGCCATGATTGTTCAGGATCTCGTGGTGATAAGGAGGAATCATCTCTGAGCCTGATGTACCAGGTGAGTGACCACTTGGCCCCTTTGTGAACCGCAAGGACCAGCTGCTTGGAGAGACCGGCCCTATCCAACCTCCCAGCTGACTGCCCTGGCCCCAGCTGCTTTCCGCCCAGTGATGACCACTTTCCTTGTCGAGACGGCCTGAAGAACTATCACTGTTTGACTATTCTTCCACGGTGGTCAAGAGGCAAGGTCCAGGCTGGAGCAAATCCACAGCAGGCAGGTACTTGCCTTCCATGCAACTGACCCAGGTTAAATCCCGCCACCCCATCTGGTCCCCAACCCTCACAGGAGTGAACCCTGAACACACAGCCAATAGTAAGCCCGGGGTGTGGCACCAAAAACCAAACTCCCCTAAAGGTGACCCAGACCTGATCCACAGGGAGGGCATGAACCTAAAGTCACCAGGGCACTTACACACTGGGGAGGCGAAGTGGAATATGGTTATTTCCCCATATTTTCCAGAGGGGCCCTGAGGGGTACCCAGCATGTCCCTTTTACTGATAAGTGAGAGGGGCCACCAAAGTATCTGAAGCTGTAATTAACCACCGGGTCTGGAAGGACAGAAAAGCTACCGGTGACAATTTAATTTAGAGGAGTTAAACAAGCTAACGTCTCTTTGCAAGTAATTACATGTTTAAACAGATTTTTTCTGGTGCAGTTTGGTGTTTATTAGCCCCCAAACAATACCACCTCCTATACATAAAGTGTTCGCTGAGAAATGAGATGCATTCCAGTTTGCAGCTGCTGGGATTCCGGGGAAGAAAAAACGCCATCTAACAGCACTCTTTGGAATCAAACTGGCATCCTCCTCCCAGACCCACATCTGCCTCTTGTATTTCCAGGCCCGCTGGTGACTTGCTTTCTAAGCAAAATGTCAAATTTCAATGGCCAGCCGCGCTCTGTGCTTCTCAGAAGCCTGGATGGAAAAAACCGCAGCTCACCGAAGCCGGGCTGCTCTGGAATGCGCGAGGACAGGCAGGAAATAACGGGCATTATTGGACCCAGGGAGAGAGCCCATGTTTTTAAACAATTACTAAGGCAGTGGAGTAATAGCATAAAGACAATTTCTGCGCCAGCTTGTTCCTCGGAAATTCTTTCTGCCACCGAAGAGCCAGAACAGATAATAACTATTAGTAAATCAAACTCCCCAGCTTCCCCAGCTGTGTCTCTGCATTTACATACAGATAGAATGGGTATATGTTTTTAATATGTATGTGAGAAGCACTCACACCACAGCCCGAGTGCGGATGACAAAGGAGGCGGAGAATGAGGGGCCGGATCAGCATGAGATAATAAAGTGGCCAAGGTAAAGTATTAGCCAGCGATTGATCTCAAACAGGGCTGCTGCTTCTTCTGACCTGATTACTTACTATGCATAGATTCCATTAAATAGAGCTTAGGCAAGAAAAGCTCCAGGAAACACTCTAAATGCAGAGAAGGAGGCTGCCCACTGCCCACGCTAGGCTGGACTCTCAGGGTCCATGTTAGAGGTAATGCTGCAAAGTGAAAGCGTCTTCTGGACAGCTGGAAGTGGAGGCGGAACCCCGGGGGACCCCTCAGAGGAAGCCTCTCTCGGTCCAGGTCACAAGCACCCGCTAACAGAACGGGGAACTGGGGGCCAGGGATGAATCACCACTCTAGGGTCATACTCTCCTTTTAAACACTGATGACAGCCAGAAACTCCCCTTTGCAGGGAAAAGAAGAAGTTCCCACGAGGAGATGCTATTTAGGGGTGTAAATTCAGGGATCTGCTCAGACTTCCTGGGAATTCAATCCTGGGTCAAGGGCCCATGACTGGGCCCATCCCCTCCGTTTTTGTGGGTGAAGGAGATGGAGGAGGGGGCAGGGGATCCGCTGGCAGGAGCAGGAAGGAGCTTTAGGGGGCTACAACCCAGCTCGGCCGGGCTACAAGCTTGTGGGTTCTGCACGAGGCCTCTCTGTGGCTGGCGCAAGCACGGAATAAGATGTTTTGGAACCTAACTCTTCAAGCACGCAATTTGGGGGCCAGAGAGGTAGCACGGGTCTAAGGCACTTGCTTTGCTCAGAGCTGACGTGGTGCAATCTTGGCACCACGTACGGTCCCTTAAGCCCCAGAGGAATTCCCTGAGCATAGAGCCAGGGAGTTAGTCCTGAGCACCGGGCATCTGGGGTGACCCCAAATCCAAACAAAGCCCGTGTAATCTGGCAAAAGCAGGCGCAGACGTGACCTTCTCAGGATGTCTCTGCGCCCCAGTCCTGCGTCTTGGGGCTACTTCTGATTTCTGCCTCCTTCCCTGTGATCACCAACACCTGGGGAAATCTTACTGCATCTCTGCCTTTTGCTCACCCTCCTCTGTGGGAGACCCCCCCATCCAGCCCGGTCTTTCCTACCAGAAGCCATAACACCCCTACAAGAGCATCTGGAGCCTTTGCAACTAACTCCAGCTAGGCTGAGTTAGCAGTGGGAAGTTTGGAGCGGAGCTGCAGGTCCCAGACCTGGGGGGCCTGGACACAGGTTTCTCTGGGATTCCCAGGGGCTGGTGGCTGATGGTGGGCGCTCCGTGATGGAGCGGGCAGTTTCCCTGGGCTTCTGGCCAGCACGCCAGCACGGATGCGCCCCTCACCCCTGCTCATGTGAAGGCTTCTTCCTTGCTGAAGCAGCAGCTCAGACCTCCTGAGGTCGCCGCCGTCCCTTCCCTGGATGACAGTCCACATGAGAAAAGTGGCCTTGACACCAAACGGCACCTCCTAGATGGACACTGTGAGCAGTGGACTTTCTTTGGCCACCCGGGGTGGCCACTCAGCAGCTGCTCCATGAAGGTGCATGGGGGACCATGGGGCGGTGGAGACCGACCCTGAGCGTCCGGCAGGCACACTCTGGGCTCAGGCCTTGGAGCTATTGCCCAGGCCCCATGGCCAGTGTCAAAGTGAGGTCAGTTCCAGCAGTCCCGAGTACTCACATTGTCCTGAAAGTGGTGGATCCACTGGAGCCTTGTTTTGGCCACTGTACTTCCTCTGCCTGGGAGACCCCTTAAACTTGCCATTAAAATTCAACCCAGCCCCAAAGGTCCTATTCAAAGGTTTCCTTCTCCTCGTGGTTTCCCCTCACCTCCACAAATGGAACCCCCCAGCTCACTGAAGCCGCTTTCTTATTCTTGACTCCCTGAAGACTTGCTGCTCATCTGCCTGCCTGACGCACCCAGACCCGAAGCACTGTGTATCTTGATGAGCTGAGCACAGGCTTTGGCACATCATGGTCAATACTCACTTGCTACATTCAATGGCTGGACCCAGTTTTGTCTCTCAAGACGATGTGGATGTTGGTGAATTGTGTGTGTGTGTGTGTGTGTGTGTGTTTGGGTGATATCCAGTGTTGCTCAGGGGGTTTCTCCTGGTTCTGCACTCAGGAATTACTCCTGGCAGTGCTCAGGGACCATATGGGATGGTGAGGGATCGAACCCAGGTTGACTGTGTCTAAGACAAGCACCTTAATCTTCTGTACTATTGCTTCAGCCTTTGAAATTATTATTTTTTTTTGAAGGGGGCACACCTGGTGATGCTCAGGGTTTACTCCTGGTTCTGCACTCAGGACTCACTGCTGGCAGGGCTGAGGGTACCACATAGAATGCCCAGAATTGAACTGGGGTTGATTGGGGTTGGTTGGTCAAGCGCAAACACCTAACCTTTGTACTATTGCTCCGGCCCTTGGCCCCTGGAAATCCTTAAGTGTGTGTGTCTGGACCTGGGGCTCAAATTCAGGGCTTGAACCTGCAAAGCATTTGCACGACCCTTTCCCTGAGCTACACCCAAATCTGCTATGAAACTTTTGAGTGCTTTTTTTTTTTTTTGTTTTGGGAGTCACAGCCAATGATGCTTAGGGCTGATTCCTGGCTCTGCTCCTCAGGATCAGTCCTGGAGGGACTGGGGGACATTCAGGGTGTCGAGGACTGAACCCAGGGAGGCAGCATACAAGATCAGCATCTCCCCGGCGCAGTGAGTGATGCCAGCAATGGCTGTGTGCCAGGGAACCACTCCGGCTCCTATGCGCTCTCACCTCCCCCAAACAAGAGCATTAGGGGAATTTTCTTGGTCCAGCTTTAAAATGTCCCCATTGAGGACGTGAAAACTGATCAGCATCCTAGGAACAGCCATGAGAAGCTGAGATAATTAAGCAGCCTAACTACCATAAATGAGTTCTAACCCTTGGATTTTCAGGGCTTCAAGAGTTCAAACTTCAATTTTGCATTTCACCTTCCAAAGTGACACGGTCAGGAGTCGGAGAAGCAGCTCCATAGGCTGAGCGCAGGATTTTCTGCTGGAGACCTGCGTTCAAACCCCAGCACCACACGGTTCCCCAAGCGCTGTTGGGAGGGACCCCGAGCACAGAGCCCAGAGCAGCTCCTGAGGACCTGAGGTGTGAGCCAAGAAAACTAATTATACAGTGACAGCAAGGATGGTATTTCGATGTAGGACTTGTGGAGTATCCGTTGACTCCTCCAGAACAGGAGATACCGCCCCAACATCCAGGCACCCTTAAGTGCACGCTTTAGGCATGTTTCAGGCTTGGGGCTTCTGATCTGGCCCAATGCTGAATCCTGGACGGACTCAGGCTGGGACTTGCTGTGCCCATGGGTGGTCGGGACCACACCTGGCCATCCCTGGCCAGTTCCTTGATGGCGAGTCTCTAACTCATGGTACTTCCCGACTCCATCTTTAGACTTCTTCCTTTCTGGTGGAGAAGGGGGCCCATGGGGGGGGAATTCAACTACCCCACAGCCCTCCCAGCTGCGCATTCCACACTGGCGCTCCCTGCGTGGGAGATAAACTGCTCTTTTCAAGAAAGGCGCCCCCGACCCCCACAGTGACAAATGGATCCTATGGTTGTACATTCCTAGAATTCTCTCAGCCTCCAGATGGGAGCACCATCAAATAGCTCAGTAGGCAGAGAGGGAAAGGGAAAAAATTAAAACCATTAATATGCTATGGTGGGAGAGAGGGAGAGAGAGAGAGAGAGAGAGAGAGAGAGAGAGAGAGAGAGAGAGAGAGAGAGAGAGAGAAGATTGGGTTCTTTGGAATGGGTACCCACAACACAGCAGAGATTCTTCCAACCATGACACCCCACACACCGCTTCTTCTTTCCCATTCCCTGTTGAGTGCAAGGTTTTGGCTAAAAGGGAGCCAGGCCCCCACCCCCCCCCCCCCACTGGACCAAGAGTCTTCCAACATTTCACCATGTCTGAGACCCAGCCAAGGCAAGGGCACTCACTGTTGCCTGTAACGGGAAAGGTTCATTTACATCAAACTCCGAGAAATAATGTTAACACGAGTCCAGGATGCTGCTTCCTGTGATATGCCTACGGTTCACTCTGATTTATGGATTTATTGATACTTCTTGTTGCTGTTGTTTGTTTTGGGGCCACATTTGGCAATGCTCAGGAATTACTCCTGGCTCTCCACTCAGGAATTACTCCTGGTGGTGCTCAGGGACCATATGGGATGCCGGGATTGAACTTCAGCGGGCCACATGCAAGGCAAGAGCCTTCCCTGCTGTACTATCTCTCCTGCACCCCCTTTATGGGTATTTTTTTAAATAAAATTGTGGGACACCCAAGGCATCCTGTTGTAATGAGATACTGAAGCACTATTCCACTATTCCCTCTGATTTGCTTCCTGCCCCCTTCGCCCCATCTACCTGCCAGCTTGCCCACAGGGCTCCCCGCTGAAATCCACATCTCCAAGAACCCACAGGCATTTGTATGAGCCACAGATGTTTTGTTACTCAGTGGCCACTTTTTCCAGCCTTCTGCACCCACTTACAGACCGTTACTGATCCCGGAAACCCCCATGAGAGCTGAGTTCTCTAGGCATAGCATCAGCGCCAGCTAAGTGGGTCTCTCCCAGAACCTGCTCAGGTTTTCTCAGGTGGGACCAACTATAAGAATTTTTCCACCATCAGAGCTTGCCCCTCTCAAGAGCGAACGGAAAACTCTCCGAGACAGGACAGCCGAACAGTTCGCATGGAGCATTTTCAGCCTGACTCTGCACTGGGTCAGGGAACGACCCTGAACTCCAGGGCAGTGTCGGGTGGACATGCCTCTCCTGGAAGGCGCAGGGCTCACGCCACGGGTGACGAAAAGTTTGTCGCTCTCTGGTGTTTGGGGCAGAAACGTGCACCAACAGGAGTTTGGTTTCCTAGCAGCATTAACCAGGACGGAACACAAAGGCTGAACACTCGTGACCCTGTATCTGTGAAACGCAGAGCAGGGCAGACAAAGGGGGTGAAGGGAAAACGGACAAAATGTGGCCCAACGCGGCAGCGTATGGCTGAGGAGCGGCACGTAAGCCAGAGAGGACGGTAATCACTATTTACGAATGCTCTGTCCTAACGTTTATTCTAACAGCTTGTGCCTTGTCAAATCAACACTCGGCACTAAATAAATGACCATTTGGGAATTGTGTGGGAGCGTCTCCGTGTCTCTCCCTGCTCATCGAAAATCTGTCATTTGCCATCAAAGAGAGCATCCTTGGTGCTGAGAACACAGCCCGGCGGCCTCGGAGCTGTCTCTCTTTCTGGGGAAAGACCAAAGATTCACACCAACTTGATCTTTTGCAGCCCCTCTAACCTTGGTCTGCAGGAACTTCAGAGGACTTTGTGCCGTGGGCAGGATTCCCGCCCGACTGCATGCTAGCAACTATGCATGTGAACAGACCACCCGGCTACCGGCATTCTGGATTTTCTGAGCCTGCGTGGCAAGTGAGGGCAAGGGAGGGGACCTACGTCAAGGTGGGACGCTGCAGGGAAATGAAGGAGCAGAGTTTTGTGCGATATTTCAGTGTGGTGGGTTTTCAGAAAGCGAAACCCTCCAGGAGAAGCACTCTGGAAACCCTGTGTCCAAGGCATGGAATCCGTTTCCCTCCAGCGCCCGGGCTGCTTCCCGTGGGCCTCTTAAACAGGATGCTGAGCACTGGGAGAGAGCAGGAGAATTCTAGCATAACTGAACGTACCATCAGTTCCTCTGGGGCGGGTCTTTCTTTCGGCTGCTTCCGCATGCTAAGGGAGGAAAAGAAAAAACTTCCGTGTATCGTTTGTAAGTTTATGCCAGAATTCCCACCGGCGTCCGAGTCCCCTGATTTTTGGATGTTTTCACGATTCATTATGCTTAGTTCTTGGCCAGAGAGGTTCTGCATGTCATTTCTTTCATTTTATTTGTGTCTTTAATCGAGTGATTCTGGGGCAGGAGAAAGTACGTGAGTCAGAAACATAAGATTTTTCGGAGTTAACACTCTCAAAGAACAAATTTAAATTTATTCTATTTTTACTCCCCCCCGCCCCAGACCATGCCTGGCAGTGCTGGGGAGGCGGGAGTGGGTGGGGTTGGTAGTGGATCCTTTTGGTTCTTGGGGGTCAATTGAGGCTTGAACTCTGACTGTTCATACATTAATCTACCTCTATGGCAGGGTCATGACCAAAAATAAAAGATTTATTTTTAAAGCAGCAGCCCTGCCCCTCGAGGTGTTGCAGGTGTGGCTGCAGTGTCCGGCTGCATTGGCAGGTGGCAGACAGGAGACAGGCTTGTCCACAGCCAGGGCTCTGCCCGTGGGCCCTGGATGGTTAAAGAAAAGACTGGGTCCCCTGGGATGAACCCAGAGCCAGAGCAGAGCCTGGCAAGCTACCCGTGGTGTATTGTATATGCCAAAAACAGTAACAATAATGGACCTCATTCCCAATGAATGGAGCTGTTACTGGCACCCACTTTGAGCTAATTGATAAACAATGGGAAGACAAGTAACAAGCAAGTAACAAAGTTACTTGTTACAAAGTAGCAGTTACTGTTATAATGTAGCAGCATTTCGTCCTTAGTTCACGATCCACGATCTTCCCGTTGATCATCTATTTGCTAGAGCGGGCACCAGTAATATCTCCATATGTCCTGTCTCATGTCAGTAGAGCCAGGGGCATCGGCTTGCTACAGGAACATAAAGAGCCTCAAACCATTATATTAGGTCATGGGAATGACCTAATATAATTGTTACTGGAATTTGGCATTACTGGAATTTCGTCCTCAGTTACAAGTTGTTTTAAAGTTACACTATGAGGAATGACAGTCTCTTTGGTACTGAGGGTAAGATAAACAGAAAAAGAACTGAGAAACATCACATTCCTTTCTAGGAAGGAACATGGAAAGCAACAGGAAGGGGACAGGAATGCAGGAACAGTCACAGGTTACCAACCAGCTCTTGCACTGTTGTGACTCACTTTTTTTATTTTTTGGTTAAAATACAAGTTGGAAGGTAATTCCAGCCATGGGAAAATCGAATTTGTTTAGGCTGCTTAAAGCATTCACATGCCTCACACACAGTATTTACCTTCCCGAGCTGGATGCAATCGGTGGCCTAAGCATATACTGAGCTCCGTGAGGAAGCACCCAGAGGTGGGAAGGAGGCGCTGGACAGCTGCCAAGTGAGGACTGGACATGGGCTAAGCTCAAGTCCAGTCTAGATGGTGTCTGTGGTGTCAGGGCATGAGGGGCGCTGGCACCCGGCAACCATGCAGATGTCGCTTCTCTACGTAACGAAACCATAAAGGAAACCCTTCGTGTAATCCCGGCATTCGCCAACCAACAGTCTGTTTTCTAAGTAAAGAGATTTAATGAGCGTTTGGTATACAAGAACCCTAGTGATGAACCATTAGCGACAGGGAGGACACTTGCCTGCCCCGTAAATAACCATATGCACCTCTCCAAAGCTGTATCCATTAGCGAGGAATTCAAGCTGCCTCGCTAGTGCGGGAAACAGTCCTAACCTGACATTCCAAACCAGCTGTGTCTCTTGGGCAAACCAGGCGGTCGCCGCCATCATTCTGCTACTGCTTGACGTGGTGTGGGAATCGCAGTGCAGGTTTTCGGGTCCTGTCGCGGGGAGCTGAGCACATGTGGAGGGGGGAGAAGGAAGGCAGAGTCTCCTCCACTGAGCCTCCTGGTTCTGCCTAACATGGTCAGAGTGTGACAGTGGGCGTCCCCACACAGCCCGCATCTCCGGAGCGATGCTGAGCCAGGAGGTCCCGGCTGCATGGGGATGGACAGTCACTGGCACCGCGATGGTCTGCCCACTGACACGACATTCCTGCCAGCCAATGAAGAGGGGCTTTCACACACCTTTCTGAATATCAGCGTCAACGTTCTTAATGACTCAGGAGTTCAGGGTTTAAACAACATGGACACTTTAAATTCTCCCCCAACGGAGCATGCTTTGCAAAGGTGTTTGCGAGTATAACTCATTTTTTTAAAGAGAAGGAATATTCTATAAGGATTTTAAATAAATAGGAACAATGTGCATAACATTTTTTTAAAGAGGGAGGGGTGGGTGAGTGGGGGGGAAGTCTCCTGGCTTACAGATGGGTCTCTGGAACGTAAGCTGCACGAGACATTTTTATTAAGAGGTAACATATTACACTTAGTCAAGAAGGTGATAAAGCTTGACATTTATATTAAGGAATATTTCTTGCTTTCACTTTAGCGGAATCATCTGCTGGGGCGTGCACAAGCATTTGTTCCCGTAAGTATAATAAGACCGTTTCCTGGTGTGCCAGGAGCAAAGGGGAGGGATGAAGCTCGGGATTTCAGCAAGGAGCGAAGAAGTTAGAGATGGTCGAGGGAGTTCTGAATGCCCCGATGACGTCCGATAGTTGTGTGTCCTGCTTCAGAGTGTCTTCTGGCCACACCTGGCCACGCTCAGAGCTTACTCGCGGCGGTGCCTCTGGGGGACCGTATCCAGGTTGGCTGTGAGCACGGCAGGCACCTACCTACCGAGCGGGCCTGGCCTGGTCATTCTCGCTCTCGCTCCCCCAAGATAAGGGACGCTCATGAATGGGGAAGGCTGGAAAGAAGCCTTGGCAGAAAAATGTGTTTACTCAGGTGAAAATGATGAGGGGACTACAGGGTGCTCTGACTTCAGCCCTGAGGGTGCGCTCAGCCCTTGAACGGTGCCGGTGGGCCCTAACCACCACATTTCAAACATCCACGTCCACAGCATGGCCACCAGACTCACTTTTAAACTATAACCAAAGACCAGAGCGACTTCCTGAAAATCCAAAGAATGGATAAACTAGGGCTGCACTCTCTAAGCGACAGACAGTTTTATGGGTAACCTGATATTTCGTGAAGGAAATCACGTGTCTCTAAGAGGGGTTACAGAACGGAGCACTTTGGAGAAGAGAATTGGAGAGCAATAGTTAGCTGTGTTCAAAGAAGTACTAGACTCTGAGCCATTTATTAAAACAGGAAGGAAAAAAGGATGCCCGAGAAACATGTTACGACCCTCTGTGTAAATAACGTTTATGTAATTTAAACAATTTCTTCAGCTTTGCTGCCCCCTCTGCCCAAGCCCCTCTTCTTCCCCCCCATAGCTCCAAGACCCTCCCTTCTCCAAAAGGGAGCAGCCGTGAGGTCTCACGAAGCTGCCGAGTTAATGACATGTATCATTTACATTGAGGGCATGGCATGTTTGCAAACAGGCTTACCACTGAGTGATGGAAATGTACAAATGGCTCGGAGAAGTCGCCAACCGGAAGGACCGGCGAATCCTGGGAGGGAGGAAAAACAAGTCATCAAAAGTCAGCACCATTCCTCTTCCCTTCACGTCCCTGCCTGCCCAGCCCCGTAGCCCATCCGTCAAGAGAAAGATGGCAGGAGGAATCCAGCCTGGGAAGGAAGGAAAAGGAGGCCGCATCCAGTTAAGGAGGCCTGCCTACCATCTCCTTGTACATGTTTACTTAAAAAAAAATAGCCAAATTTAAAGCCGCACACATTTTCCAATGGTGAGAAAGAATCATGAGAGCCAGGAGGGAGGTGGGTGAAGAAGGGACAATGATAGCCACAGGGTAGGAAAGAAGGTGCAAAGTGTAAATGAGAAACTAATGATTATTTAAGTAACACACAAATGGTCTTGTAATTAACAAAGAGCTGTGAAATTATTCTTGGGTTGACCTTTTGCTTCTTTTACTGGATTTGCTATTTATTTACACAGTCTCTTTTTATTTACATCTATTTGTACGTTCAGATGCTCTTAAGAACTAGTCTCTAACAGATGTATTTGGGTCAGGATTTTTTTTTTTCCTTTTAATTCTAAAAAGAAAGATTTTTTTTCTTTCTTTGTTTTTAATCAGCGGAAGCAGTTTCCCCTGAATGGGAATTTCAGCTCCTGGCCAGTCTAGGCAAACTCACCCTCTGAGCCAAGCCGTGAATGAAGAACACAGAGAGAAAATTCCCACCTTGCCCTGCAAACACAACTGGAGTAGAGGTGAGAGTCACTCAAAGGAACAGAAAATGGCACAGACACCCAGCTCCAAGCCACTCCAAACACCAGGCGCCAACCATTATCACCGGCACAGGAACGCTTTAAGAATTTAGGAGTTTTCCAAGAATGACAGAGAGCGCCCCTGTGTTTATAGTGTAGTGGCTCAGGATGTAATGAAATTACACTGCAGAGTACTTTAACAGCCATCTCATTAGACCTACAGTTGGAACTACAGCCACATAAAGTAGGCAGCTGCAAATGACTCCATTCTCATCTATTCTCATTTGCTATTAAAAATACCTTTCGGCTTTTTTCCTCCCTGACACCCCTACACAAAGTGCCCTGCAAAGTATGATACATGCACCTATTTAAATTAACAAAGGAATGACTTATTTTAATCTCACTGTGCTTTGGAGTGCTTTGGCCATTTGGATGAGCAATATATCATTACATACAACCTTCCTGCGCTGCAGGCAAGAGACTCGGAGGCGTGCAGCATTTGGTGGGAGCCAAACGATTTCTCTAGCACACAACTGTGTCAAATGCATGCGTGTATTCATTATTGAGAACGAGAGGAAATGGCTTTGATGCAGTGGAAAGAGAAGATGATGAAAGCGCCTTGCAATATGCATGTCATCATCCATGGTGGCAAACAGACAGAGCCGTACAGCCTCCTATGTGATTAGTAAATATACATATAATTGCTGTGGCCAATTATCAGAAAAAATGAGATCGGTAATTACAAGACAGAAAATTAACTAGAACTCTTATTAAGGCTTTGTTTCCAATTCCAACAATTGGAAACTGCTGAAAAATACAGTGAAATCAAAAGGCACCATGAGGGGTCAAAGCCGTCCCCCTCGCCAACTCGAATGAGGTGACAAGAAAATGAAAAGTGAGCAAAAATATTTCTTAGTTTTGGCATTCCTGTCTTTGAATTCACTGTGTACATCAAGAGGAAGAGAGGGTTGATCATCATAAACTTAAATTTCTTAGAGAAAAGGTTCCAAGAAGAAAGGAAAACAAAGGAAAATGGGGGGGAAAGAAAACCTGGCCAGGTTCAAAGGACGACATGGGCATCACGGAGGGAGGACATGAAAAACGGGGGGTTGAGGAAATAGCCCACTCAAAACAAACAAGCCACACAATAACATGACAAGTCTTCAATAAAGGTACTATAAAATGGTCACAGAAGTCCCATTGGCTTGAAGAGCAAAAATAAAACATGATATCAATTTCAGCCCGGCCTGTTTTAGGAAAGCTATATATATATATCACCCAGCTCGCAGGATTCTACAAGGCCCAGTTGGAAAACTGACCTTTTATAGTCTCAAAAACTATTAGTAAAAAGCTAGTTCAAAGTCTGAAGCACAAAAACTGGCGTGGGTCAGCTAGTTAATACTCTTAAGTCATTTCTTCCGGAATTTTTTTGGAGATTGCCATATTCAAGTATCTCAGTAGTAGTTGTTGTAAAATGCAATTACTTAGGGTGTGTGTGTGGGGGGGAGGGGGGACGTCTGGCGTCTCGATGTGAGTGTTTACCAAGATGGTTAAAATTCTGGCCTGATTTTCTACCAGGATCCTAGAATGAAATGTAGCGCTAATGTGGGCCTCATTTCAAAGTGTGATACCAATTAATGGCCTAGAGTCAATTAATAGACTAGGCAACGTGAAGATGTCATTTTAACACGGCTGAGAAACAAGACGAGGAGACGTGACATCTTTGCATGGGTAGTTAATTTTATTTAAGACCTGATACTGTAGAGTAGTAAGATCCTCAGAATCTAAAACCGTGGGACACGGGTGGTGCCCATGAATAATTTATCCCACTGGTGGGAATGCCAGCCTAAGTCGACTTTGCAGAACCACTGCGAGTGGATTCTCATCTCGGTGGGGCCTGGGAAGAATCATTCAAGGATATTGGGGGAATTCTAGTCTCACACGCATAATGCTGCCTACTTGTTTTTATTTTGAAACTCAGGTCTCTTGCATAGGTCAAAGGGTTTTTTCTGAGCTAATGATATATATATATATATGTGTGTGTGTGTGTGTGTGTGAGAGAGAGAGAGAGAGAGAGAGAGAGAGAAAGAGAGAAAGAGAGAGAGAGAATGCTACACAGACATGGGCAAGAGGGTTGTAAGGGCGTCTTCTGAGGTTTTCCAGTTCCACCTAAGCACACAGGTTGTTAATATCACAAAGCAAAGCAAGTCGACAGAGTTGATGCTCTTCACCACACTGGGTATAAATGTCTTGGCTGTTACCCCGGGTCTCCTAAGTAGTGTTCAGGATAGCAGTGCTCGGCTTTCTCTGTGATCCTTAATCAGCAGGACCAGCAGCAAGGACCCCAGGGAAGGGTCTGGACCCTGCAGAGCCAAAGATTCCCCCCCACTGCCCCACTACCCAGCAGCACCCGTGGGAGCTTGGGGCCATGCTCAGGGGACCACTGGTGCAGGGGCCTAAAGCAGGCTGGTCACATGCCAGGCACGCAGCCTAACCCAGAGCTAGCTCTCTGCCCTCTTGCTGGGGAATCTTAAGTCTACTTACCTACCGAGGCCCCCAGCTCACATTTTCAAACAAGCTGAATGAGTAGTTTAGTTCATGTGTGAAAAATCTCCCTGCACCCTTCTCTTTGGCCATCTATTTCAAATCTGAGCACCTAGGGGAGGAAGTGGGTGGGGCGGGGAGGAAGAGGGGACACACATGGGCTAGGAGGGACTGGTCAAACGGGGGGCTGTTAGCTACCCACAACGTCCTCTGTGAAAGATGGGCTAAGGCAAGACAAAGAAACACACTTCAAAAACATAAACTTTGTAATTGTATATCTCACGTGGTATAATAAAATATTAATTAAAAATATTTTAAATAGGAAAAACTATAAGCCAGAACAGGATAAGCAGTTACACCAAGAGCTCTCTAAATTGGCTGAAGCCAACTCGAAACTGTTAACTAAAGTCACTCTCTTTAAGACGGGGGCATCATAGAGACAGAAGGGGAGAGAGAGACAGAGTAAGAGAGAGAGAGAAAGAGGGGAAAAGGGGGTACCTGCTATTGAGGCAGCCTGGGGGTGGATGGGAGGGGTGTGGGTACACTGGTGGTGGGGATGGGGGCACTGGTGTAGGGATGGATGCTGGAATACTGTATTACCAAGAACCAATCACGAACACCTTTGTAACTATGTTTCACTTTGGTATAATAAAAAATTAAAAAAAAAGACGGGGGCATCAGACTTCACTGTAAGGGCTTGTGGGGGGGTGTGAGGGGGCTTATCTGCTGAACTTCTAAGTGCGGAGCTATGGAATCAAACACTGGACACAGCTTAAGCCAAGAGCCTTAACCTGCGATTCTAGTCCCAGATCAACTTTAGAGTCTGGAGAAAGTGTTCTCTCCAAACAGCTGCCGTAAACCACCTCAGTAAGCGATTCTGGCCATCCAGGAGGACAGTTGTCCCGTCTTGGCGGCTGCAGTAACTACCTGGTCAGCCCCTTCTGCTAAACCACTGGAACGCACGCAGGTGGCTCGCAAGAGAACAGCGAAGGGCAATGGGAAAAAAGTTTGAGTGATGCCTTTGCCTTGTGAATAATGAACAGTTCAGGAAGGTCAACCCATTACAACTGAAACTGTTTAATTATTAATTATGCACAATCTATGAGCAAAAGGACAAGTTCAGAATGTTTAATGTATGCTAACTTCCACTGGACTCTCTCTGGGTATTTTGTTATTAGCACTTGTCAGCAAGGTACTCAGGCATAAAAAAAGGCAAGCAGCAAAAAGAAATCTGTGGTTGTGCACGTGTGTGTGTGTATGTGGTGTGTGTGTTCGTTCCTGTACAGTCAAATAGGTGGGGAGGTGGGCAGGGAGAAGGTAGCCTGATTTCAGACCCCACCGCTGCTATTTCACTTGTAAAGGAAATGTTACAGAAAACAAAATCCAAGAAAAATGCTTTTGAAATAAATAATTGAATAAATAAATGACTTAGAGGGGAACTAACTGTTGAAAAGGCAGCTCTCTTTCTTTCTCTCTCTCTTTCTCTCTCTTTCTCTTCACTCTTTTTCTTCTGTGTCACACCCAGTGATGCTCAGGGGTTACTTCTGGCTCTGCCGTATGGGGTACTGGGGATGGAAGCAGGGTCGGCCACAGTAAGGCAAATGCCCTACCCACCGTGCTATCGCCTCCCGGCCCCCCATCTTAACCGTGAAGTATCTTGGCTTTGAAAAGTTCCATGTCAATGTTTATTTATGTACATGTATGTCAAACCAATCACTGAATAATTCAAAAAAGAATGGGCTGCATCAATATCAATTTCCCAATTGTGCCTCTCAAAGTTGGGGGACTGAGGAAGGGGGAAATATTTCTCCGTACTAGTTCCTAAAGCGGCAAGTGACTCATGTGATGTCAAAACAGAAACCTGAGCATGAAAAAGTACAGAGCTACCTCTAAAAATGGTGGTGAGGTCCAGATTCTCAGTAGAACTCTGCTTTTTGAGCGGGAGGAGGGACTACACCCAGCTGTGCTCAGGAGCTACTCCTGGTTCTTTTTTTTGCTCTTTGGGTCACACCCGGCAATGCTCAGGGGATACTCCTGGCTCTGCACTCAGGAATTACTCCTGGCGGTGTTCGGGGGGACCATATGGGATGCTGGGGATCGAACCTGGGCCGGCATGGGCCGTCGGCAGTGCAAACGCTCTACCCGCTGGGCTATCGCCCGGCCCTACTCCTGGTTCTTTGCTCAGAAATTACTCCTGGCGGTACACAGGGGAACCATATGGGATGCCGGGGATCGAACCCGGGTCGGCTGCGTGCAAGGCAAGCCCCCTCCTTGCTGTTGTCAGGGCTCCTCTGACAGAGCCCTGCTCTGTACCAGGGAGAAGTCCGGCATAAATATTTAACTGGAACAAAGTTAAGGGGACTATGCTTTCAGAACACATGCAAGGATTTCATTTTTGCTCTTAATTCATAATCAAGAATAATGAAGGAAGCAGATAACGTGAGTGCAGGCAGCACCAGGGCACTGTACTAAAATACTGCATGCAAACGAGCCAAGCATTACTTATTTATTGGCTCATTCTTTCACCAATTTTCTTGGCCACCTACCATCTCTCAGGCAACAAGCCGAGCACTGGGGGATGACTGACACGTAATCTGCTGTTGGGAAGGTAAACTGACCTGTGGAAGGGAGAACAAGGCCCCGCAGGAGGGTGGGCTGGGAACAGGAAGGGTGCGACTCAGAGGGGCTGAGTTCGTGAGGAGAGTAATAGGGGTTGAGGTGTGAGGCTGGAGGGCCGTGATGCACCTTCCTTACTGCCGGAGGAACACGGGGCCCAAAGGACCGTGAGCATCTTTCACCCGTGTCCTGTTCTCTGTAGGGAACAGATAGTCTCGAAGCAAGACGGCAATACTGGCAGCGAAACATAAGGGAGAGAGAAAGGCCATTTCTGAAAATCTCCAGTTGCTGGCAGCACCAAATTCTCAGCTCCGCTATGCTGTGAGTCCACTACGGCGGCCCGTAAGTTCAACACAGTGTGGGAAATCCTCTCATGGAGACTGCAGAGCCAACAAGCACCAGGCGATGGACAGATAGATCCATCTGGGAGTCGATCGGTACCGAGGGCTCCACTCCACAAAAGGGCAGAGGATCTTTTGATTTATGCCTGATTTCCCTTTGGTGTGGCCTAACACTTTCTGGTCATAAAAGAGTGGGGTTAGTAGAACTCTCTTAAGCAGTTCCCCAAAGGTCACCTGTGATTCCAATGGCTTCCCGTCAGGCGTAACGGCATTTTCTTTGTTAGACTCCCAAATTGGATTCTGACCTGTTCCTATTCACTGCCTTAAAATAGCATCTTTTGGAGACAACTGGCAGAATTCACAGCACAAATCTATGAGGAAGGAAACCCAGTTTGTATGAAAACAAGACTTGCTGGGGCTTTGCCTTAGAGTCTAATGACGCTTAGTTTGCAAAACCAAAAAAATCAACCAGCCCAACGGTGGATTGGTGGACAATGAACTCCTTTTTTTTCAGTTCTGGGGCCACATTCATGGTGCTCAGGACTTACTTCTGGCTCTGCACTTAGGGCTCACAACTGGTGGGGCTCAGGTATCCAGCTGGGGTGCCAGGGATTGAACCTGTTGGCCATGTGCAAGGCAATTGGCCTACTTGCTGTACAGTCTCAATATTCCAAGGTGGTCACTGTTCATCTCTGTTGTTTCTGCTCTGAGCGACGGCAGCAGGGGTGAGGCATGAAATAGTCACACAGAGGAGGCAAAGCGGACCGGCGAGTGGTATTTAGAGAACGGCCCAAGTTTAAGAAACAAATAAATCATGATCATAAACCAGACTTGTACAAAGTCAATCGGAGCTTGTTACACACCAAAAGCACCCACGGAAACGTGGCCATTCGGGCGTGAGAACAACCAGGATTTGGTCATGAAGCGCATGTGTTTTCACAATGCAGAAGCAGGTGCCTGATCTGGGGGCCGGGGGAGGGGCTCCGAGGGGCAGCACTGGGGTGGGAGTGAGCCTTTCTGCTGAGGAAGGCTGGAGGTCACCCGAAAGAAAGCCTCCGCCCCTTCTCACTCCAGACCAGAACCCCCTTGGACAATACTGCTTCCATATCGAGCCTTGAGCAGTGAAAGTGAAAGATGATCCAATTTCTCCACCGGGTCACCCCCTGCTCTGGGTTGCCAGACGTGACAAACGACACATATGAACACTCTGGGGTGAAGTTCTGTCCACTGGGGCTGGGCTGACAGTAGCAGCTCATTTAACTCATCTCAGATGAACCCAGAACCCAGGGCAAAAGGCTTGAATTTCTACCACTGAAGTTTCCACCTTACCTATAAGCCCCACAGTGACAGGACACAGAATATAAACAGGCAGGCCTGAAGAAAGGAGATTACAGAGTTATTCCCAATTTTCTTTTGCTTATTTCTTTTTTTGCTTTTTTGGGTCACACCCGGCAATGCTCAGGGTTTACTCCTGGCTCTGCACTCAGGAATTACTCCTGGCAGTGTTCGGGGACCATATGGGATGCCGGGGATCGAACCCGGGCAGGCATGGGCCAGCCACGTGCAAGGCAAATGCCCTACCCGCTGGGCTATCGCCTCCAACCCCTCTTTTGCTTTTTTTCTAAACCTTTTGGAAGTTCTTAAGTGTTGGGATAGAAGAGAAACAAACTTTGTCATTAATGTTCAAACACAACTTGGTAGTCAAACAAAAAAATTTTTTTTGGGGGGTCACATAAGATTTATACTTACTTAGATATATTTTAAACACATGGCAACTATTGATACTTTATAAAATTCCTTTTTTAGGAGAGTTTAGATAAAGGATGGGAAAATGGAGTGAGCTTTTATTTATTTATTTATTTTTTGCTTTTTAGGTCACACCCGGCGATGCTAAGGGGTTACTCCTGGCTCTGCACTCAGGAATTACTCCTGGCGGTGCTCGGGGGGACCATATGGGATGCCGGGGATTGAACCCGGGCCGGCACAAGCCGGCCGAGTGCAAGGCAAACACCCTACCCGCTGGGCTATCGCTCTGGCACCTGGAGTGAGCTTCTAAGCCGTATTTGCTGTTGCTTCCTTTTCAAAAGCAACATCCATCTTTTTTTCCTCTTAGTTTTATTGGTCATGACTGATAGTACATGGTATTGCCTACAGAAAAACACACATGTGCGCGTACACACACACACACACACACACACACACACTTCCTGCACACTGAAAGCCCCATCTTCTTTTCAATGGCTTAACCAGGCCTGCCCTCTCCACTCCCCCTATTAAAAAAAAACAAACCCCCCAAAACATGTCTCCTACCAACAGGATCTCATTTACAAAAGCAAAGCCTGTTATTGTCCTCTTTCTGTGTAGTTCCCAAAGCATTCCCATTGCTTTTTCATATAACACCACTGCAAATAATCAAGCATGACCATTGACATCCACAAGATTGAGTTTTAGGAACCATTAAATGAGCTCAGCCTCGTGGGAAGCCTCCTGCACGGGCTGGTCTAAAGGTAATTATTCAGCAATTCCTACCTGTGGTTTTTACCTTGTCCCTATGTAGTGTTTGAATTTCATACACTGGTAAGGTCAATTTTTTAAAAAATTTTTTTATCCTCAAGAAAAGTCTAGCTACACACGTTTGATCCATGACACCAATTATAATGCTAATGTACACACTAGCGTTTTACTGGGTTCAGGTACAAAAGGGCCACTTAAAAAGCCATCTTCAAGAGCGGAGTATCAACTTTATGAAACAAAAACCAAAGAGGCCAGGGTAGGAGAGAAAGAATCGCCCTTCACAGGTCGCTGAAGGAAAAGGGCGCTTCCTATTTCCATGGGAAAAGGGTTAATACGCGAAATGACTGAACTACATCCATACCTTGTCCAAGGGCTAGAACCTGGAGGGTCTGTGTCCTGAAAAATCAACAAGCCATAACACCATCACGGCAGACTCTGAGAACTCCCGAGATCCAAAGTCCATATCGCCAAACCGTGTGTCCTCCTGAATGTTCACTCGACTGTTAGTTAAAATAATTACTGCCATTTGCCACCTGCATTGCAAGCTAAAGAGAAAGAGAGGGAGGTGTGGAATGGACCTTCTGGAGGATGAGTGGGGGAAGGAGTGTGGGCAGTGGTTTGCGGATACGTTTTCAAACAGATCCAGAGGCTCTCTCGGCTGTGACTTGGAGGCTGAGAATTATATATGAAATTGGGCTTTACCTGGTGCCTTGCAATAAATACCAACACCCAGAGAAAGGAATTTCAAGCCGGTGAATGGTGATGATGTATAGGTTTTAAAATAAGTCAGTAGGAGAGGAACAAAGAGAGGGAGGTGGAGAGAGAGGAAGTGAAAAAAAACCAACAAAACAACAGAACTACATACTGTGAAATGAACAAGTTCAGTTAGATTGTTCATCAGGCTTTGGAAAATCGTAACGCCATCTGCTACTCTGGACCTCAGAACATCAGGGATCTCGCGGGCCCAGACGCTTCCATATCCAGGAGGAAGGAAGGAACTAGCATTCCCTGGAACGCTGCCCCCATTTACGGGATGGAGGCAACACCCCAGCCGACCAGTTTGGAATCTCTTTTGAGAACATCCACCCTGCTTCCATCCTGCATTTCCCTGGTTTCGGCAGGCAACAAAATGATTCCTGTGAGTCTGCAGCGAGGCGGAGCAGGGCCCCAGCCCGAGCTGCTGGTAACTGACCCTGGTGTCCAACTTGGGCTCTGGGTGCGTGGGTCCCATCATGGTGGATAAAACGAGTATTGTCCTACGGCTGGGTAGGGCTTCACAATAGAGCAACACATGTTAAATGACAGCTGCCAAAACAGGCCCCACCAGGCAACTGCCCATTCACACGGTGCTATTCACAGACTCAGGCTCATTAATAAAACATCAGGCTTCCTGGGCGATTCAAAGGAAGCCACACAAAGCTAGCTGTTCAAAGACTGCCGAAAGATGCGGCATTTTTTATAGTTACAAAAAATAAAATAAAATAAAACCACATGATCTAATTGGCTGAAATCAAAATTATTGGGAATACTAAAATGCTGCTTAGTGAAGCAGTAGCCAGGGAAACAATTCATTCACTTAAAGTCACTGATGCCACTAGTAAAGGGAAAAAAATAAAAGGGCAGGGGAGATTCTGTCTGCACCTGTAGCAGTCCGCTTTATTTAACTGCGTTTGAAAAATGACGCTACCCAACCCCTCTCGTTCAAGGGAGGCTTCCATTCATCTGACTATCAAGGATTTTCTTTTCTTTGAACTTGTTTCTTTTGCGACATTTTGAAACTTCTTTTCTTCTTCCTGCCTCTCGACAACTCATAAATATGAATTAAATATAATTATAAATGAACAGAACATTAACTTTCGGATTACTGCTGTGTTTTGGTAGAATGTTAATGTCATTTCTAAAGAAACAGTTATTACCGATAGAAAGAAGTAATTACTGAAGGAATCACGACCTTAATGCTAACCTCTTTTCAATCTTGAAGACAGCCAGACTGCATTGATTTAAATACGCTGGACTTCTCAGAGGAAGTAACCGATCTCCAAGGTTGCCTTATGCGAAGGAGGAAACACCAGCTCCCGGGTTCCTAGTGACATTCCCAACACTGTCAGGTGCAGGTCCAAGTGACAGCACTCAGCAGCTCCCTAGACTCCCTCAGGCCTCAACCACGAACTCACAAGCGTGGCAAACACGAAATCCCTCAACCTTCCAAATTCCACACCTTAGCGCTCTGCGGAGGTTGAGTCGCTCTGAGGCTGCACGGGCCTGGAGAGTTCACAAGAACACCTGCAAGTTGTGTGCCTTGACAAGACCGAGCCTCCCGGGAGGCGCGAGCCGGGAGAGGGAGATGGTCCCTTGACTTGCTGCGACATTCACAAATCAGAATCACAGCGAAGCCCTGCAGGCAGCGGACAGATGGCAAGGCCTGCCTGGTGGGCTGGGGAGGCCAGTTTATGAGTTGTGCGGAGCACAGGGAGGCAGCCACTCTCAGGGCCATGCGCTGGGCCCAGTAGCGCCTGCATCAAGCAGGTTGGTTGACTGTTCCCGTCTAACCAGTCTGGGCGGCGGCATGGACAGTACCGTGAAGGAAGAGCCTGTCTCTGGAGCGTGGACATCGTCCACCGAGGAGGCAGCCCCAACAGAACAGGCAGAACAGGAACCGATCCTGCTATGGAGGCCCCTCGGACAGAAGGGCGGCTGTGGCGCCCCCGTGGCCGGCTTTCCAGCACTCTCTAAGCTTCACCTCTACCCGTCGGCTGTAGCTTTTCCCACTCAGGTTAACTGAGGGCTAATGGAAAGAGAGTTCTAGCTATTCACTGTCCTCATCTGTAAAATGGGGTGATGTGGTACCACACAGGAAAAGTTTATGAAACATACGGGTGAAGATGATGTATGAGTTTCTTTCTTATTTTCCTTTGGCCACACCTGGCTGAGCTCAGGGCTTATTCCTGGCTCTGTGCTCAGAGATCTCTCCTGGCAGGGTTCAGGATACCGTATGGGTACCTGGGATTAAACCCTGGGTAGGCTGCACTCAAGGCAAGTGCCTTACCACTGTACTAATGGTTCAGCCCCTAGATGTGTGACTTTCAAACATTTAAGTCCAATACATTCTTCTCATATATGTTCTTTGCGAATTGGTCTTCCCGGGGTCTGGATGAAACAAGTCCTTCTAACTACACACATTCCATTCCACAGATATTTGATGATGACTCTCTATGACAGAGACAGATGTGAAGAGCCTGAGATCAAAGTGTGGAGGACGCAAACTCCTCTACTGTGACAGGACACGGAACCACTTTACTTCCTGACTTTATAAAAGGAAGGAAGGAAGGAAGGAAGGAAGATGGCTTTATTGGATTTTATTGGTTTGGGGGCCATACTCGGCAGTGCTCAGGGCTCCCTCCTGACTCTGTGCTCACAGATCACTCCTGGCAGGGCTTGTGGTATCAAACCTAGGTTGACTGTGTGCAAGGCAAGTGCCTTCCCTGCTGTACTGTCTCTCCGGGCCTTCTAAGATGGTTCAAAACAGGGTGCTCAGGGCTACCCTAGGAACCGACAGCTATCACCTCTCCCAGTGAGATGCAACTATCTCGGCAAGAACCTGTCTGTCCCCTTTCTGGGCCTCCCAACAGCCAATTATTCACAAAGCCCAGTTTGTCTCATCTCCTACAACCCTTCTAACACGCCACAGCCGTCCTAATGCCAGTCCTCAGAGCTTCTTGGAAGCATTCAAGACTTCAGGGACCGAGCCACAGTACAGCAGGGAGGGCGCTGCTTTGCTCATGTCCAACCCATGTTCAATCCCCAACATCCATAGAGTCCGGCCCCTGAGCACGGAGCCAGGAGCCAGCCCTCAGCACGCTGGGTGTGCACCCCCCAGAGCAACCAACACAATAGCTTATTGCTTCCTCAAGACCCATCCCATCTCATCCTCCAGCCCGGGAGATGTTTCAGAAACACAAATCTGGTCCTGTTGATCCTCTGCTTAAAAATCGTTTTGTTCTACTTGCCCCACTCACCCCGGCCCCTCATTCTTGGAAACTCTTTATCTGGGTGGGTCTGACTATGGCCTTGTTGCATCTCTTAACTCTCAGGCAGGTGCCGGAGTCACAGTGACCTCCCGCAGGAGCTTTAAATATGTCTGAGGCCACAGCGCCCGACTGGCCTGCAGGGCCCCGCGGAGCCCTTGATTCATTATGGCCCCCTCCATTACCGTCTCTCGACTGGCTTTTCCCAGCACCTTGCCCCCACTTTGGCTGTGGACTTTATACAGCTGCGAACATCATTAGATGCCTGTGCGGACTGGCTCAGGGGAGAGTCAGCTCGCTCCTCAGAGAGCTCAGGCCATCAAGGATCCCATCACTTATACTACCTGCAGTTTAGTTTAAAGTGATCGTTTACATCTGACTGTTTATGGGCCGGCCACCCTGACTAAGAGCAAAAAATGCTCTGAGGATGGCAACTGTGTCCAATTCATTTTCTTCTCCACTCCCTCATCCTGGGAATCCAGGCTTACGGAGCGGGTGACCATCAATGGCTTCTAGACTATCACGGACACAGTCCCAGGAGCTTCACAGGGGCTCTGGGGTGGTGGGACGGGGGTAGAGATTAGGCCTGCCGAACTCTGGTCAAATTAAAATGGTGCTAGAGAGGCAAGATGGGGGAGAAGGCTCTATTTAAAAAGTTTTCGAAAAACATTTTTTGAGTCATGCCCAGAGGTGCTCAGGACTCACTCCTGTCTCTGCACTCAGAGGTCACTCTTGGTGGGCTCAGCTGACCAGATGGGATGCCGGAGATCAGACCTAGGTCAGTCGTATGCTAGGTAAACACCTACCTGCTGTAGTACCACTCCACTTCAAAGTTTGATCCCTGGCACAGGATATGTTTTCCCAAGCACTGCCAAAAGAGATCTCTAGACATGTGCCAACCCCCAGTCCCTTCCAGACAGAAGCACAAGCCTAAAATGGCCTCTAAAATAAACACTTGTGCGGACACCACCAGGAAGGCAAAAAGATACTCAATAAAGTGAGATGAAGTATTTCGAGCTTGGGGCCGGAGAGGTGGTAATAGGAGTCAAGGAGACACCGCAGGTTTCACATGGAGGGCCCGAGGGGTGGTCCCCCAAGAACTGCCGGAGTCACCTCCCAACATAAACTGAGAAGCAGTCCCAGAGCACCACTGGGTGTGCCCCTCAATAAAAGGCACTCAGCACCTAAAAGAGCTCTTCCAACTAGCTCAGAAGACACCCCGGTGCCACTCCCATTCTGCAGATGGCCTCTGCCCGGTACCAGCGTATCCCTGAGATGCCAGGGACTGTGGGGCATCTCTAGGGCATGCTGGACGCCTGGCTACGGGGCTGCTTTGTACTCTGGCAAAGCAGAAACAATGGCCACAAAGACCCCATAATCCCCTCAACAGCGCGGTCCACATATCCATGAGCTCCACCCACGGCAGCCTGCACGTGTGGCAAGTTCACATCTCTCTGGAGGAGGCAGGCCCGCCCACACCGTAGCGCCTGACACTGGTGCTGAATGGATCGCTGAGTCTGCCGGGGTCTTCACTCCCCTGGACAATGCAGGGCTCACTGAAGCTGGGGTACAAAAGGGTCAGCACCTTCCCGCTTCTTCTGATTCCCCACCACGTTTGGGATGGGCATAGGCTGGGGAGGGCCGACGACTCCCCAGACTGGCCACAATATGCTCCTGAACCCCACAACTGTGGCCCCCTCCGCCGGCCAACGCTGTCTGTGACAACTCTGGCATCACAGAGGCCCTCGTGACCACGGTCCATGTCACCACCACCACCCAGAGGACTGTGGATGACCCCTGGAGAGGTGTGGCAGGAAGGTGAGGGGCAGCCTGGGTCATCACGCCCTCCATGACTGGCACTGCCAAGGCTGTCAGAGCTGACCAGGCAGCTGACTGGCACTGCCAAGGCTGTCAGAGCTGACCGACATTTCACCCCACACGTGGGTCATGAATCTGATGGGTTGTTTGGGGAAAGCTGTCATATGGATGTGAAGAAGGTGGTGACAGGGCTGACTAATAGCTTACTAGGTGCAGCACTTGCCTCTCATGAGGCTGACCCTGATTCAATCCCGGCATCCCATATGGTTCCCTCTGTCCCTTCAGGAGTGACCCCTGAGCACAGAGCCAGGAATAAGCCCTGAGCACTGCTGGGTGTGCCCCCAAACCAAAAAGAAATAAAACGAAGGTAGTAAAGGAGCAGCCATGGGCAGCTCTCACAGTGGACCTTCAGAGCTGGGGCTGGCACTGCCCTGAATGGTCACTCTGTCAAGCTGCTTCCTGTAGGACAGAGTCTGGCTATAGTAACGGGGCAGTGGACCTGAGTGCCACTGTGGCCTCCAAGGACTAAGAACCCCGAGAACCAGCAGCCTCAGTGAGAGCTTCTACAAGAAGAGTCCCCGGCTGCTCGGGGAGGGGGTGCTCCCCATATACCTCCAACACATGGCGAACCCCCTGGCCTTCAAACTTTCCACCCTAGATTCCTGAAGAAGGCAGGGGGGCGGGCTAGGGACCCCAGTCTTGCCATCCCCATCAATCAAGTACACTGTACCCCCACTCCCCTTCAAGGAAAAAAGCCTGATTGCAAACTCACCCCTGCAGCTGAAGTGAGGCTCTGGGGGAGACCTGGGTTCAATCCCTGGGACCGTCGGGTCCCCAAGCACTGCTGGGAGAAAGCCCTGGGCACAGAGTACTGGCACCACCCGGCGTGTCCCTAAAGCCCAAAGAGCAGAGCAGACAACCTAATATTCCGGCGCAGCTAACGTACCCTGCAAACACCGTTAAGTGGTCAACGGTGCAAATACCGTTACCGTGCTGAATGGTTAAAAAATCCTTTGAGTGGTTAAAAAGACCAAAGGATCGATTTTGTTGGAGGCTCTTTTGCATAAAATCATGCAAACACAGACTCTGTTCTATCACGGAAGCACTAAGTGCACAGACATGTCACAGAGCCACGGCAAGGCCCACTTTGTCTTGATTCATAGGGCGTGGCTCTGACGCACAAAGTTCAAAATCAACTGGCTCTGCTGCTCTTTCCCATCACAGTCTGTGTGAATTCGAAACTTAGGACTTCTATATTTCTTACATCGGTATAAAAATGAATTAACATGGCAAAAAATTAAGATTAAAATTTTAAAACATTTCAATAGCAGCACAGCGTCCCTCAGAGAGCTCAGCTCATCACTTGGATCTGAATGGATGTTTTTCCAAAAGGGATATTCAAATGGGCCATAAACACATGAAAAATGCTCCAAGTCATTAATTATAAGGGAAATGCAAATCAAAATCACAATGAGCGATCACTTCACACCCACTAGGAGAGCTATAATTAAAAAAAAAACTCCACAGAAATTAACAAGTGTTGAGGTGAGAATGTGGAGAAATTTGAACTCTCATAAATAGCTGGTAGGAATGTAACACGGTGCAGCTGCTGTGAAATAGCGTTTGAAAGTTCACTACAATATTAAACAGAGCGCCGTACCACCCAGCAATTACACTCCTAGGTATGTATGCCTGAAAATGCAAATAGACTTCACAGGAAAACTTGTCTGTAATCATTCCCAGACCATTCCTCAGTGCAAACCTACACCAGAAAGTGGAAAAAGCCTGAATGCTAATCTCTGGATGAAGGGATC
This sequence comes from Cryptotis parvus, assembly GCA_021461705.1. Taxonomy (NCBI): domain Eukaryota; kingdom Metazoa; phylum Chordata; class Mammalia; order Eulipotyphla; family Soricidae; genus Cryptotis; species Cryptotis parvus. The sequence continues at coordinate 87,298 of JAJIBD010005319.1, forward strand.
AACCAATCATGGTCTACCCAAGAATGGAAAATTACTCAGTCATGAATAGGAAACAATGCCACATTGTGATGGTACCTTAACACACATACGCTAAGTGCAAGAAATCAAACACCAGATGCCTGTTCCTGTCTGGTCTAATTTATAAGGAACAATCACAGGAAGAGGTGACGGAGCGGTCACAGAGACAGAGAGCAGAGAGGATGGGATGTTTCTGGGTACCGAGACAGGAGGCAGTTATTATTAGCACCCGCCAGGAGTTGGGGAAAGGGAAGAGCACTGACAGCTAGCAGACATGGGCTTCTGTACTGGGGTGATGCCATGTTCCTCAACTGAGCTGTGAACTTAAAGGGGAATGCTATTTTATGTGCACTATGTCTCAGTCAGAATTTTTTCTTTTTTGGGCCACACCGGGAAATGTTCAGGGGATACTCCTGGCTTTGCACTCAGGAATTACTCCTGGCAGTGCTTGGGGACCATATAGGATGCAGGGATTGAACCCGGTTAGCTGCATGCAAGGCAACGCCCTCCCTGCTGTACTATTGCTCTGGCCCAATAGTCAGAAACATTTTAAGGAAGAAAAAAAGAAAACAGGGGCCAGCAGTACAGCACAGGGGTTAAGGCATTAACGTTGCTTGGGCCTTGCACGTGACTCAGTACCTGGCAGTACCTATGGCTCTTGGAGCACAGCCAAGGAATGACCCTGAGCACAGAGCCGGGAGTCCTGAGCATGGCCAGCTGCAGTCACATCATTGCCTCCCCACAAAGGAAAACAGGACTTCATTTTTGCTCTGGTGGCCTGTAGCTTCTCTCTCACTGGACAGACGTCCCTTTCTGCTGACAGGATGGGCCTTGGTGAAAGACAAGGAAAGGCACACTCAGACCACGTTCATTTTGTGTAAGATGAGTCCTGCTGAAACTACATCTGCATTCTCTGGGCTGGCGTGATCTCCACTGGGCTGTGGCATGAATCTCTGCGTGAACGACTTCCAGGACCTAGAGGGACCCAGTCACCAACTTAAAACTTGATTCCATATGGAAAAAACTCTAATGAAAGCTTCGCAGACCTTGCAGTGCGAATGTCCAGCTCGGGGTATGGGTGGGGTACGGCAAGAGAGGAAGATGACAGCTTTAATGATGGTGTCCTTCAGCATAAATGACAGGGACCGGAGAGGTAGTACAGTGGGTAGGGTACTTACTATGCATGCGGTCAACCTGGGTTCAATTCCCAGCATCCTATTCAGTCCCCTGAGCCCCGCCAGGAGTAATTGCTGAGTGCAGAGCCAGGAGTAGCCCCTGAACATCACGAGGTGTGGCCCCAAAACAAATTTTTCTGTTTGAAGTCTTTGATTACGTTCGTGGTATCAACACTTAAGAAATTACTGCTCCTGTGGATAGTCTCTGTTTTCGGTGTTTAGGTCTCTGAGTCACTGCACACAGAGGCATCTATGTGGTGTGAGGTAGCGATCCAAATGAGCTCTCCTGCAAGTTGGTTTCCAACTGGCCCAGCACTCTTCGTTGAAAAGGCAGTGTGGGTCTTGGCATCCTCATCAGAAGGCAAGTGATCACTGATATGCTGGTTTGTTTCTTGGTTCTCAACCCTGTTCTGTCTGAGCGTCCATTGCCAGAGTTTAGAAACAAGGGCATCCCTGGCAGTGACTATGGCCCTTGTATCTTGGCTACGCCTGGGGCAGTGAGGTGATGTTGCTCAGTCCTGATGGAGCCAGCAGGGTAGCAGGCTACAAGCAGAGGGCTCAGCGGGCCATCAAAGACTGGGGTTGGGTCCATGACCCATCCCTTTAAGCAAACTCACAGTCCAAATCACTATTTCCATTGGTTAAACTGTGCAGTAAATTCTGAAATCAGGAAATGCGAGTCTTACAATTTTGTTCTCTTCTCCCCCAAACTCATTTTAGCTATTTGGAGTCACTTTCATTCTCCAGAAGATTGTAAAGGTTAGTTCATCCATTTCTGGAATTCTGAAAGGGTTATATTTTACTGGGGGGATACATCTGGGAAGTATTAACCATCTCAGGTGAGTCTCCCCATTCCACGAACATGGGATTTTTATATTTTATTCAGGTCTTAATTTTTTAGTTTTTTTTCCTTTTCACTTTTGGGTCACACCTGGCGATGCTCAGGGGTTACTCTGGCTCTGTACTCAAGAATTACTCCTGGCGGTGTTTGGGAGACCATGTGGGATGCCGGGGATCAAATCTGGGTTGGCTAAGTGCAAGGCAAACACCCTACCTGCTGTGCTATTGCTCTGGCTCCCGGCTCTTTAAATTTTTTTAATGATTTTTTAAAATAGATTTTTCAGTGTGCAAAAGTTTTCCATTTGCTTTTGGATTGCATCCAGTGGAGCTACTCTTGGCACTGTACTCAGCGGCAGTCGGTCTTGAAGGTGCTCAGGGACCACACTGTGCCACGGAATAAATATGGCTTCAAATGTGCAAAGCAGTGATTAGTCTTTGACCTCTAGCTCCAGAAATGGCCCTAGAGTGTTTCAACGTGGTCCAAAATTTTTGGTTAAATTTACCCTTAAATATTTCATTTTTTAATATTACCTTAACTTAAATTATTTTCTTAGTTTTTAATATTTGGACTATTTATTTTGCTTTACTAATGTATCAAAACACATTAGTTTTTGGGTGTTGATCTTGTATATAATCTTGCTGAAGTTGCTTATCAAGAATTCTGGGGGCTGGAGTGATAGCACAGCGGGTAGGGTATTTGCCTTGCACACGGCTGACCGGGATCGATCCCCAGCATTCCATATGGTCCTCCAAGCACCACCAGGAGTAATTCCTGAGTGTAGAGCCAGGAGTAATCCCTGAGTGTTGCCAGGTATGACCCAGAAAGATAAAGAAAGAATTCTGTATGACCCCTCTAGGATTTTCTTTTCTATACTGTTATGTCATCTGCCCATAAAGTTTTATTTCTTCCTCTTCAAACTGTGGATGTCTTTTCTTTCTCTTTTCTTTTTCTTTTTTGGGTCACACCAGCAATGCTCAGGGGTTGTTCCTGGCTCTGCACTCAGGAATTACTCCTGGTGGTGCTCAGGGAGACTATATTGGAAGCCAGGGATTGAAGCCGGGTCAGCCACAAGAAACGCCCTCCCTGCTGGGCGATAGGTCCGCCCTGTCTTTACTTTTTCTTGACTAACTACCTGGGTAGAAACTTCAGCACAATGTTGGATAGAAGTGGTGATAGCAACCATCCTGGTCTTTTTCTGATCTTGTAAGGAAAATGTCCCGCTGTCTTTCACCAATATTGCGTTAGCTGCTGGCTTTCCACATGTAAGACATGTGCTCTATTCCCAGCCACATTCTTGGCCCACTTTGTGGAATGATTTTAAAAAACATTATTTACTTGCTAAACGTTAATTTTGATTCTGTATTTCTTCCTGGTAGTTTGTGATTTTCTAAAAAGTTTTCCATGTCAATCAGGTGGTCAAATTTGTTGGCATACAATTACTGGTATCAGTCTACTACAGACCTTTTTTATTTCTATGAACCAGTGATCAGGTGGCTGCTTTCATTTCTAATTTTACATATTTGAATTTGCTTTTATACTTTTTTTTTTTTTTTTTTTTGCTTTTTTGGGTCACACCCAGCGATGCTCAGGGGTTACTCCTGGCTCTGCACTCAGGAATCACTCCTGGCGGTGCTCAGGGGACCATATGGGATGCCGGGATTGAACCCGGGCCAGCGCAGGCCGACCGCGGTGCAAGGCAGCGCCCCTACCCGCTGGGCTATCGCTCCGCCCCCTGCTTTTATACTTTAAAAACATTCTTTCATCATTTTAGGAAAAGTTTTGTCAATTTCATTGATTTTTCCAAAAAGCCAATTCTTGTTTTCACCGATTTTTCTTTCTTGTTTTTCTATTCTTTACATTATCTAATTATGCTCTAATTTGACTATTTCCTTCCTTCCACTTCCCTGCTCTTTCTTTTCTATTTACTTAAGGTAGAAGGTGAGTTACCGATTCGAGATCTTTCTTCCTCTTCAATGTAGACACGCACAGCTCACAAGGTCCCGCTAAACACCGCTCTGGCTGCACCCCACAAGTTTGGCGGGATGTGTTTTGATTTCTTGCGCTTTTCTAATTTTCCTTGAAATTTCTAATTTGCCCCATTTGGCAATATAATTGTGTACTATTAACAGTATAATTAATAGTACAATAGTATATTTGGCTATATAATCTTTTTGCCCAAATTTGTGAAGTTCCAAATTTCCTTCTGTTACTGATTTCTGTTTTCTACCTTCCGGACCCCCTGAGTGCTCGGTTAGCATCCCTTTGATCACCGATAAATTTGCACATGATTCTTTCTCCCTCTGTTGTGATGAGCTGCTCTGGGCTTCCTTCCTTAGGATGCCTTTATAGCAGGAGATGATTCTCCACCTGATCCACCACTGCTCTACACAGAGCACTAAAGCGGACCACTCTGAAAACCCCAACGCATCTTTTTATCCTCGGGATAGGGGATATGTACCTTATCATTAATCTAGCATCATAAACAACAATATCTTTATACATCTGGCTCAACTCTAGGGTCATTACTGAACACTACAGGTTTGCTTATAGTAAGAGATCTTTGGTACTTTACAACTTTAACTACAAACATTTCCATGCAGAAGATACTTTGAATCAGGTATAAAACATGACAAATGGATTCAGTTTTTACTAGTAAAATGAATATGTAGAAATATAAATCAGGGTTTTGCTAATTGTCCTATTCAGCACTTACAGATGTTCGATAGAAATTTATTTTTAGCTGTAATATGCCAGAAACACACACACACACACACACACACACACAGAGCAAATAACCCATTTTTCTGGCTGTCATATTTTTAGACAACCTGAACATTCGGAAAAACATCTATGAATGCAAAATTGATCACAAGAACTTTCAAGCCCTTCTACCTACACTTGTCACTTTTCCTTGCTTTCCCTCCACTTCTTCTTTCTTAACCTGGGAGTCTTCCTGCCCATCCATTAAGACCTAGCTTAGATATCTCTTCTCTCGGGGTCCTCCCCCCTACCCCCCCCCGCCAACACAAATCTCCTCTCTCTGGAGCCTACAGCAGGAACCCAAACAGTGGCCCAGCCACTAATAGTCACTTCTGACTCATGTTCTTTTTCAGACTGTGGACTCCTTGGGGAAAGGCTCCAAGGTAAGGTCCCTTCTTTAGATCTGCTATCCCAGCCCCTCGCTGGCTCCAGGAGGGTGGGGTTTGCTGGCTCAGGCCCCAGTGCTTTACTCATGTGTGCCCCGGAACCACAAGGGTGAACGAATGAACACAAGTGCATGCACCTAGCTGACTTTGCTAAAGAGAGCTACGCGGGGCTGGAGTCAGAGTACAGTGGCGAGGACTCTTGCCTTGCATGTGGTCACCCAGATTTGATCTTAGGCATTCCCATATACTCCCGAGCATCACCAGGAGTGATCCTCGAGTGCAGAGCCAGGAGTAATCCTGAGCATTGCAGGTGTGGCCCCCAAACAAAACAAAACGAAGTTACACATTTTTAGGTCCCTTCTCCAAAAACCCTATTTCGCCTGACTCAGGCTACACAGGTCATTCTCCTCTGGAATGCAAACAGGAGATGAGCAGATCCCGGGAATGAGGAGTGGCTGGTCACATGTGGAGACGCAGAGAAGGGCAGTGGACGGCTGAGCCACAGAAAGCTACAGGCCTGGAGCAGTTAGATGCAGACGCCCTCAGAGAAGCCGACAGGCCACTGAGCACCAGCGCTGAGCACACAGGCAAGAGGCCTGGACAGGGTCAATGCAAGATCAAGGGAGCCCCCACAATTGTATACACCCAGAGGGCATCAATGCATCAAGGTTCAGTCTTGGCACACGTTGGAAACTATGACCTGAGTCATTAAGATGTGACGAAATGAGGGGCCGGAGCGACAGCACAGCGGGTAGGGCGTTTGCCTTGCATGTGGCTGACCCGGTTCGATCCCTGGCATCCCATATGGTCCCCCGAGCACCGCCAGGAGTAATTCCTGAGCAAAGAGCCAGGAGTAACCCCTGAGTATTGCCGAGTGTGACCCAAAAAGCAAAAAAAAAAAAAAAAAAAAGATGTGACTAAATTAGATTCAGGACACTGTCCACAGGGCTGCAGAGAGCAAGGCTGCAAAGATGGTCAAGGCTGATAGCAAATATACCTGAGCACATGACGTTTACAACAAACATTTTACATCAAAGGTGCCTGGAAGCAGATACAGGGGCATCTTCGACAGCAGTGACTTTGGGGCATTCCAAGATGCGTTTAAGACACTCCCATGTTTCCTGAGTTAGCCAGCTTGAAGCCACGGAAATGAAACTGGCTTGTCTGGTTTCTCACTGGATCCTGAGTGACCTTTACCCAGCGCCTCCCCAGGCCTGCTCAGGGGCTACTCCTGGCTCTGCACTCACAAGTTACTCTTGACAGTGCTCAGGGGCCCCAGTTCTTGTGCTTTTTGCTTGACTTCTATTAGGACATCAGGGTCTGGCTCTCTTTGTTCTCTGCTTCCACCTCCTTGTTCCCAGACTGTGGGGACGGAGGTGGGTGTCCACTTCTGGAAACTAGGGATCAGCCCTGCCCACGTGGGCCGCTTTTGCACCTTTCTCATTCTCTCCGTGGCCACACCAGGTCCACCTGCCTTCCTCGAGCACGGCTGTACTTTCTGGCTTATCATTCCAAATATTCCACATAAAAAAATTCCAAAGAAATCTTGTTTGAATTTGGTTCCTGAGTGGTAACATAATAATATATATATATATTTTTTTTTTCCTCTTTGGTTTTTTGGGTCACACCTGGCGGTGCTCAGGGGTCACATCTGGCAGGGACCAGATGCTGTGCTAAGGACAGAACCTGGACTGGTTGTGTGTAAGGCAGTGCTCTAGCGGCTGACCTAACACTCAGGGTGGTACTTTTTGCTCTGACTTTTCTCTTCTTTTATGAATAACGGTAACTTCATTACTATTATGAGTAACAGTGACTTCACTACTATTATTAACTTCCATCTCACAGAGGAGTCCACGCCACACCCAAGGAGTCAAATGGCTCAAATCATCACTGGTCATGTTCACTCAAGAACAGAAGCCAGAGGAAACAATGACTTTCAAATGAAGATAGTTAACTGTCCTCTGGGATAAAAAGGGGGGCACACTTAGGCCACCCCCGACATTTAAGGAAGAAGTTTTCAAAATATTATGTGCCAAGAGATACCTGAAAACTAGTGAAGGACACATTCCTAGCCTCTCCCCCTAGAGAATCCAATGGAATGATTTGGGCCCAAGAATCTAAAAACTGAAACGAACCCTTCAGCGGGCAGGATGCATGCCATGCATGCAGCTGACCCGGATTTGATCCCAAGTATCCCGCACATAGTCCTTCGGCATTAATGCTGAACTGTCGGCTGCTCAACAGAGAATGAGCGAGTGGCCCCAGCTTTTGGGGAGTTATCTCCAAATAGTTACGGCTGTTTTAAATAAAGAATTAAAATGCCTACTTGACAGCAGTGTACACATTTGACATTCATCAGGCCACATGTTTTACTGGTTTATTTATCTTTTGAGTCACACCCCCATGATGCTCAGGGGTTACTCCCGGTTCTGCACTCAGGAATCACTCCTGACAGTACTCGGGGGGGGGGCACACGTGGAGCCAGGGATGTAACCCAGGTGGGCTGTGTGCAAGGCTCGCCCCACTGCACTATGGCTCCAGCCCCGATCAGGCCCCCCAGGTTTATCTATCTATCTATCTATCTATCTATCTATCTATCTATCTATCTATCTATCTATCTATCTATCTATCTATCTATCTATCTATCTATCTATCTATCTATCTATCTATCTATCTATCTGTCTATCTCTCTGTCTATCTATCTCTCTCTCTGTCTGTCTATCTCTCTCTGTCTGTCTATCTCTCTCTCTGTCTATCTTATCTATCTCTATCTGTCTATCTATCTGTCTATCTATCTATCTATCTATCTATCTATCTATCTATCTATCTATCTATCTATCTATCTATCTATCTATCTATCTATCTCTATCTGTCTATCTATCTATCATCTATCTATCTATCTATCTATCTATCTATCTATCTATCTATCTATCTATCTATCTATCTATCTATCTATCTATCTATCTATCTATCTATCTCTATCCATCCATCCGCCCACCCACCCACCCACCCATTCATCCATCCCCCCCCATCTTATTTATTTATTTATTTATTTATTTGCTTTTTGGGTCACACCTGGCAATGCTCAGGGGTTACTCCTGGCTCTGCACTCAGGAATTACTCCTGGCAGTGCTCAGGGGACCATATGGGATGCTGGGGATCGAACCTGGGTCGGCCACGTGCAAGGCAAATACCCTACCCGCTGGACTATCGCTCCGCCCTGGGCCCCCAGGTTTAATCCTGGCTCCCTCCCCTGCTCCCAGTAAATATCTAATGATCCAGAAAACCCTTCACATAAGCTCTCACACATACGCAAAGACACTGGCAGCAATGGCTGTGCCTGGGCTCTGGCTCTCTCAGACTCAGAACGGCCCAGTCCAGCAAGCCACAGGCCGGGTATCTGTCTGGGAAAAGCCCAAGAAACTGACTGGGCACTTCCTGAAGCTCCCGGAGCAACAGCACTGGAAAATCGGCCTAACAGGGGTATTCTGAGGGGGAAGAGGAAGCTTTTGGAACCTAAGATGACAGAAGATATTGATGAGTGCTTAGATCCAGGAGGCCCGGCTGAAATTTGAGATAATGGGGCCTTCACGCTTTCGGATTGGCGCCTTCATTTTTGTGTGAGTGTGTGGTTTATAGCTTGCAGGGGACGTCCAGGCTGGCGGGGGTGCGGCCATTAAGGGTGTGTGTGCCCCATTCTTCCCCACGACTGTGGGATGTGTGAGTGCTTGCTCTTTTCCTAGGAGGATCTTTATTTTTCTCCCCCAACCTCATAACTGGTGATACAGATGTTTAATTGAGAGGAATCATTATGAATTACGGGTTTTTTTCTTGCAAACTTGCCTGACTGAATCATTTATGGCCTTTATCCCAAGTCAATGCTTTAAAGTTGAAGTTTGAAAAAATAAAATGCACAATGTCCCACTCCCTACGCAGTTTTTCACATATGCTCATGTTTCTTAACCAAAAGTCTTATATATTAATGCAAGGCTGCTAGTTTGCAGAGAACAGGAACTTAAAGCCTGAATAAGAAGTCGAAAGCGTTCCACAAGAAAGAAGTGTAGGTGGATAAACTCTGTGAAAGCAGAGGGGCAGAGCAACCCAACGGGGAAGGCTCCGCAGAGGTAAGTGACTTGCGGTTCAGCACATGAAGTTAGGAGCACCTGGGGGTGGGGCGGGGATGCCTAAATGAAGGCATTAAAGCTGAACCGCTGACCTCTCGCTTCCTAACGCTTTTATCACCCTGAGATGCTTTGGGTAAATAAAGCAAGGAAGACAAATTTTACCCAGCTTATGTCTGCTGTTCTGCTCCGACCCCTGCCCACTGAGTGACTTTAAATATCTGTTATGGAAAAAAAATGATCCCACTTTAATTTCCGGCTCTATCCCCATCTGGCCAGGGAGAGGATGGATGAATACGATCACGTTTTGTCTCCGGGGCCTCCCGTGCCCTGTGGGACAGTCCGTTTTGATCGGGATTGTGGGCCGAAATCAGAAGAGCAGGATTCAGCCAGGCCAGTTCACGTACCGCAGCTCAGAGCCGCACAACACAACTTGCTCCGAGGATGTTGGGCACTGTGCTTCATTAGGAAACAAAATATAAGCTTTCCACACCATTAGGAATGACTTTAGGAATGAAAGCACATAAGACGATGCCTCACCTCATCAACAATGCACTGCAGAAGCTGGAAAGGCTGCAATGGGGGAAGAAAAGAGGAAAAAGTATTAGCTTCTCTGCAATATCTTTACAGTGGAGTGGAAAGAAAAAATCATTAATGCAATAAAATATAGCAAGATTAATCAACAACAGCAAACTCTTATAAAAACATCGATGCCCAGGATGTTCTATTATTTCTAATGGTACCTAATCTAATACAGGCAGTTAAAGGTTTGCATTTTTCTTCAAAATGCAATTTGCTAAGTTTAAAACAAGGCATTCAAGCATGCAAAGGAAGCAACCATCAGGAAAAAGAAAAGTGAATTTTTTTCTGAACTCATAAAGCTTACCATTAAAGATCCCTGGTTTTTCTGAATCTGAAAAAAGGCAATATGTAATTAGCATGTCATAATCAAAATGACTCACTTGGACACATTATGATCACTGAGAGAAAATTATTGCATTGCTGGTGGCAATTTGTGGGCATGTGTTAACACAATTTACATAATGAAAATACACAAATGTTAATAGCTTCCTTCTCATTTATAGGCGAAAGTCAGCAGAATGTTAATTTCACACAACACTTTTTAGTACCCTCCAGGTTGTATTAGAATAGGGAGAAAAACCATAATCCATTTCAAAAGGCTGTTTACGATTCAGATATAAATAATGTTTTATATTGCTACATTGTGAACACTGGGCTTAATGTTGCAATCATTGCTAATGTTATGAAGCTCACTCTTTTTAAATTAAAAACCGATTTATTTAAAATTGAAATTAAATCATAGTCAGAAATTAGAATTTTGGATTCCTGCCAGGTCCTGTTCACAATCCCCTATTTTGTGAAGAAAACTTTAATTATGTGGTTGAAGTGTTTGTTCTAACTCAGGAGTGGGGTGAAGAACACTGCCCCGGCCCAGGTTCCTTCGGCCTGTATCCAGGGAGGCCAAAAAGCTCTCTGGGAAAAGCAAATTCATCCAAGTTTTCCACTGTGTTTCAGGGAACAAAACCCAGTCGGAGGAGAGCCTGCTCCCAATCACCATTCCGGGCGCGGGCAGCACTCGCGTCTCACACCCGTGAACAGCATCTCTCGGAGAGACTAAGATGTGACACCAAATTAATAAAACATCCACTTAGTAATTAAAGTATGAAACACTTCAGACTCCTCCCCCAGCTCCCGAAAAATTCCTGCAGTTATTACAAACTCAATGAAGACTGAGTCCTAGTTATTTCATTTCCTAAGACAAATCTGGGACAAACACGGCTGCTGATGAGTCAGTTGTTTTCGGGGACAAGCGAACTCCCTCACCAGCAGGTGAGAGCCTGGAAACGGTCGCAGCCTCGGCGACTGTATCCTGAACCATGAGTCTGCAAGTTCCTTCAACACTCTCGTTCTTTGGGGGCAGGGGGCAATGCTTGGGGCTGCTCCTTGTCCGGTGCTCCGGGGCCACTCACTGCCAGACGTGTTGGGGCTACACCTTGCAAAGCCTGTGGCACTGACTCCCTGGCTCCCACTTTCTCCTGTGACCCACCAGCTGAGGTTAAGGTCACTCCACTCTACAGTGGGTCAACTGGGCACTGCAGAGGCTTGGGCCAGCCCTTGGTCACAGGGGCAGGCTGTGCTGAAATTCCTCTACAGACATGATGTGTCTACAAACATGATGTCACTTAAAGACAATCAGATGGGGCTGGACAGGTAGCATAGCGGGTAGCGCTTGCCCTGTGCTCGGCTGACTCAGGTTCAATCCCCAGCATCCTATACGGTCCCCCTGAGAACTGCCAGGAGTGATTCTTGAGTGCAGACCAAGAGTAACCCCGAGCACTGACAGATGGGGTCCCAAAACCAATTTTTTTAAAAACTGTGAAAAACAAACCAAATAAATTGGATGGGCCGGGTATTGATAAGGTTCACAAGTGATCAATGTAACATGCGGGTGCCAACGGAACAAGTGTCTCCGGGAGCCAGAATGGCTTTAATCCTTCTCTCTCAGCAGTCACTCAGCTCCACAAGGGCCCACCGGAGCTCTTTCTATCCCTCACTTATGTTTCCCTTCTCTGCTTCCCACCCCAAACTCCTGTCCCAGAGTGCTGGCATCTCAGTCTAAGTGCTACTTAACTCTGAGTTACTGCTCCTTTTCCATCAATGAGGACGTCCGGATGAGACTGCACTGACCCTGGAAGGGAACACAGGCGCTGAGGGACGCCCAAAAGGCCAAAAGCTTCCTGGGGTCCGATCTCTGCACCTCAAAGTTTCCTGAGCACCATGTGGGAGCAAACTCTGAGCACCAAGTCATGAGTAACTCCTGAGCAATACCGAGTATGGGCGTGCACACCCCCCCCACACATGCTTGTGTGTAATGTGCAAACACCACAGCCAGCCAAGATTGTAGTCCCCACCCCTTGGCCCCCAAATACCAAACACCAAGCATATGTGATCCCTGCTCACTGCAACAGCAGTGGCAAATAGAAGTGTGTGTGTGTGTGTGTGTGTGTGTGTGTGTGTGTGTGTGTGTGTGTGTGTGAAGCAAAACCAAAAGAAGACATAAGTGCTAGCCAGCCCCCTGGAGTGGTGGAGAAAGAACTTCAGTAACAAGATTGAGATAAAGCGCCCTTGGAAGCCCCTACAAAGCCCAGCTAACCTAGCCAATGAAGTGAGACACCCTTGTGTTTACTTTTATTATTTTCAAGTGCAAGCTAAGATACAGCTTTGAGAGCGGTTCCTCTTTCAAGGGGAGTTCTTCGTAATGAACAAAGAGCTTGAAGTCCATTTCTGGTATCAAAGGGAATATCCCTCCCCAGCCCCCACCCCCAATTTCTAGTAGTTGGGATATGACACATTCTCTGTGGAAAACATGAGGCCAACATTGCAAGTGAGCTGTTCCAGAATAAACTTGGAAACGAACTGCATGAAACTGTTGCAGCAACCTAAGCGTGTGTGAACCAAATCAGGTGAGGAAAAAAAACGTCCTCATGAACGGAGACTCAGAAGGCTTCCGCTTTACCTTATTCTGCAAGTAAAATTCTGCTTTAAGACAACTGAAATTTTTTTTTCTTTTTTGGGTCACACCCAGCGATGCTCAGGGGTTACTCCTGGCTCTGCACTCAGGAATTACTCCTGGCAGTGTGTGAGGATGCCAGGGATCGAAACCGGGTGGGCCGCATGCAAGGCAAATACCCTAGCCCTGTGCTATCGCCTCCGGTCCCCCAAAATCTTCCTGCTTTAACACTGGCTCTTTAAGAAAGGTAGAGACAGTTAACAGCAAAGTATTTTTTATGATCCTATAAGTAGACTCCCCCTCCCCGATTTTTAAAGAGAGACGTTGTTACCAGGCTTTATTATATAGTTTTGATAGCAATGTATTCTATGAAATCATCTTCATAAATTTTGTATTACGGTAGCAGCGCTAGTACCTGAAATTGATTCAAAATGCTTAAGTGACTCAATTACTTTTTAACATTGTTACACAATGCAATGACTTATATCTTCTATTTCACAGGAATTTGATGATGCAACATCATTGTAATTGATTCATTTTCTCAATTAAATAAAGCTGTGCTTTTCTTTCTATGAACGCCTCACAGGCCAGTGTTAGATGTATTATCTCCTTCCTCCGTCCCAGATATATTGCCTGAAAAGCTATATTCTGTTCCTCTGTTAATTCCACCAGAAAATTTAATGCAGCGGTCATATTTTTCAAATTCTGAGCTGCCGTGGACTCGACTGTATTTATATTGGGCATATTTTTCACTGCTAAACTCTTTGTTGTTTACCTTTTCCAACACCACATTACTCTTCGGGGCAGCGGCCATAAAGCAGATCCCAACCAAGTCAACCTCTGAGTCGCTGCTGATGGCTCTGGCACACAGTTCAGGAAAAAGAGAAGCCCCCGAGTTTTATAGGGTATTAAAAGTGGTGCTAGGGCACTGGGTATAAAATGTTCGTTTCGTGAACATCTCCTTGGATTCCGGCTCTGCCTTCCAAATGCTTATGGGCTGTGAGCAGGGTTCAGAGGAACTGCTGTCGCTGGGGCGGATGCATGCCCCCCCACACCCCCTCCCCAAATGCTGTTTATAAGCAGCATGTCCGGCCACGTGGCTGCTTATGCCCTGTGCTTGGGCTCAGCTTTCTCTGTCTAACTAATACTTTGTGGCAATGAACAGAACACTGATCGCTCTAACTAAATGCTGTGCTAATTCGGTCTCGAAAACTAGAGGTGTGTGAAGACATTAATTAGATGGAACGTCTTTCCTTCTCCGGGCCTGTTCTGCTTTTGCTAATGGCTAGATCAAAATATTTTTTATTCACTTAATTTTTTGTTTCAATTATTCTGTTGCTTTTTTTGGGCCACATCTTGTGATGCTCAGGGGATACTCCTGGCTTGGCAGTCAGGAGTCACACCTGGCGCTGCTTGGGGATCATATGGGACGCTGGGAATTGAACTCAGCCATGTGCAAGGCAAGTGCCCTGCCCACTGGACTATCTCTCTGGCCCTTGATGAGTTTTCTTTCTTTTCTGGGGGCCACAACTAGTTGTTCTCAGTGGGTTACTCCTGTCTGAGTGCAAAGCTCTGAGGCTTACAGGTGCTCAGGGGGACCACGCAGTCCCGGTGACTGAACCTAGGCCTCAGGCACGCAAGGCATGAACTTGCGGCTGAGCCGTGTCTCCTGCAGCTAGCTGAAGGACTTGAGAACACATTAGCAGGGAACAGGTAATGCCTCAACCTGCAGAACACAAAATCATGGATTTCCAACCAGGAAGAATGATGCCAGCAGAGCCAGCCAGAAGTGTCTGGAAATTCATCGCATTTCCTTGCGAGCATCAAAGTATTGGCAATTAGGAAAGGTCCTATAATATGACACATGGAGAAGGAGCCTGTCATGGAAATTGCTAACATAGACGCCTGTCTGTGGGCTTCCACTAGCGCACGGTGGGTGAGGAGGTGGGCCTGGGTCACAGTCTATGCTTGTCTCTAGAGGCGCGTTTCACCCAGAGTGGAAGCAGACTTTGTCACCTGCCTCTTTGCATTCTATTAGAGAGCAGGAAAGCGAATCCACCTACGGCAGGGAGAGGAGATACAGCCACGGCACTCATTTCCTCTTTTACTCTCTGAAATTATGGCGCCCCGCGGCTCCTGTCTGAGAGATTTATGGGAGACCTCGGTCAGGTTTTCCAATATCATTTGACAAATTTTCTCTTTACATATTTACTGTGCTTCAAGCCTGCGCTTATTTTCTCATAAGTGGAAAAGGAAAGAAAGAGCACAGTAAACCGGAGGGGGAGAATCCTGAGAGAGGATCGGATTTTGTGTGTGAGAAGGCCACACTGTCTTGTTCTCAAGTGCCAACTCCTTTGAGACTTTCTCCTTTGAGACTTCAAGTTTTGGGAACGGCAGGTATTTTGCAAAGGCTCTTCCAGTCAGATACATGAAGCCGCAGCTCTGGCTGAGTACAAACGGGGTTAAATGATGAAGAATGACCTAAGGGACCAGAGAGATGAATAAAGCCTTGAGGTCTTTGCATGTGTGCCTCCTGCTACAAGGTCCGAGAAGGCCCACCTCCTTGGGCCTTGCATTGAACTCGTGACCCACTTGGTCGAGGACAGTTGGCAAAGGCCCTGGCAGTCCCAGGATGCCATGTGGGAGTTCCTGCCCCATCCACCCCCCATAGAAATTAAAATCAACCCAAACTACTCTGTGAAGGAGAAGGGACCTGGAGGTATTGTGATTCAGCCTGTTCTCTTTGCTGAGGTTGCAGAGCCTGACTAGGACTCTCGAGGCTTGTGGACTCTTGTGCGGGCAGAAGCCACAGAGCACCCCAGAGCCTCAAGCACGGACGCCCCTGCCCTTGGGTGCAGAGGTCCTGTCCCCAGCGCAGGTGCCGGACCCAAGATTTTCCTTCCTTCTTTAGTGGATTATCAAAAATTGTTATTGCAGTGTCTGTATGGCTTCGTTGTACAAAACCTGACCACTGCTGACGTGCCTGAGAAGTCTCCACCACGTTCAGTTTAATTTGCATGGGGTAGTAAGACTCAAGGATGCACCGCATCCCAACTATTGTAACTTGGAAAAAATCAAAATGCTCAAACCCATAAAAGTGATGAGTGAGAGTGAGAGAGAGAGAAAGAGGAGAGAGAAGAGAAGAGAGTGAGAGCTAGAGCGAGAGAGTGAGAGCTAGAGCGAGAGAGTAAGAGCTAGAGCGAGAGAGTGAGAGCTAGAGTGAGAGAGTGAGAGCTAGACTGAGAGAGTGAGAGCTAGGAGAGTGAGAGTGAGAGAGAAAAAGCAAGAGAGTAAGAGAGCAAGAGCTAGAGAGAAGCAAGAGCTAGAGTGAGAGCAAGAGTAAGAGAGAGCAAGAGCTAGGAGAGGAGAGAGAGAGAGCTAGAGAGCAAAAGCAAGAGAGTAAGAGAGCAAGAGCTAGAGAGAGAGCAAGAGCTAGGAGTGAGGAGCGAGAGAGAGAGCAAGAGTAAGAGAGAGAGCAAGAGCTAAAGTGAGAGAGAGAGAGCTAGAGTGAGAGTGGAGAGCAAAGGAGTGAGTAAGAGAGTGAGAGAGCAAGAGCTAGAGAGTGAGAGAGCAAGAGCTAGAAGTGAGGAGTAAGAGAGCGAGAGTTAGAGAAAACTAGAGAGAATGAGAGCTAGAGAGAGCTAGAGAGTGAGAGAGAACTAGAGAGCTAGAGATGTGAACTAGAGAGAAAGCAAGAGCTAGAGAGCGAGAACTAGAGAGAGTGAGAGCGAGAGTGAGAACTAGAGAGAGAGAGAGAGAGAGAATGACATCCCTCTTCAGCAATACCAACTGAATATATGGATTTTACTACCTCTAAGATAAAGAGCCCTCATGTGAAGGACTGTTTTGATAAAATAAATGAGAAAAAATTCACTCTGGCAAATAGCAAATAAACAAAATTATTTTTAGAGACAGAATGTATGATTATGAGATAAAATAAATTCATGTTATTTCTAATCACATAAAACATGTATAAATGCTGTTCCACCAGCCCTTGTCCTTGTTTGACTTCTTCCCATGCTATCAGCAGATCTTAGCTAGGACAGTACAAAACCAAAACCAAAACACAACTCATAAGACTTATTTGTTGGTTGTAGTCTGGGCCACACCTGGCAGTACTCGGGGCTTGCTCCTGGCTCTGTGCTCAGGACCCCTCGTGACACAGCTCTGAGGACCATATGCAATGCCAGGGATGGAACCCAGCAAGTGCCCTCCCCGCTGTACCATCAGCCTGGTCCAAAGACTTATTTAAATACAAACAAGTAACGTCAAACAGCTATGAACAGGTACAAGGGTGCACGCCTAGCCCCACATTCTAAGCTCCTGCTGGAGCTCCATTTGGGACTGTCCCTGCCAGCCCCCCTAAAACTAAAAGGGAACCAACAGCCAGGAACTAAAAAAGGCTCTCAGATGCTTAGGGGAGGACTCAGCTACAATGGGACCAGATGGAAAAATGAAACGTGCAGCCATAAATCCCTTCCCTTGGCTCTTCCTGAGTACCAAGGACAGAGCATGTCTGCAAGAAACACAAGAGCTGGGTGTCAAGGTGCCAGGCACCATCACTCATTTGCTGGTCGGTCAGTCGGTGAGCAGAAAAAAGGGGCCCGGCTGCCAATGTCGAACCCGCCTATCCCTTGTGTGTTTAAGACTAACATAGCTCATGTCCGATTTTGTGTCGGCATAAATCAGACTCAGGGGCGAGCTTCAGGTCTAAGACCCAGACCTGAATTGTATGAGAATATTGGGTGACGGATTGCGATGCCAGGATCAAGGTGAATTCTGAACCAAGCAACCTTTTCCCCAGTGGAGCAGAGATCTGGCCAAGGAATTCAGGGCTTCCCTTTCAAAAGAGATGAGCATTTGCTAGATGCAAGCCCTCTCTTTGGTCCCCACTGGGGCATCTTATTTCAGAAACCAGTCTAAGAATGTCATTTACTTGTCTATGGGAGGCGATGGAGGCCGAGGTGTTGTGTTTCCGAACTTCGCCTGCCTTTGCTGCTGCTGGTGTTGTGATATCTGGGGGGTACTGGTTTGGTTCTGGGGCTCACGCTGAGGATCACAACAACCGTGCCAGGGGGTTCACACCTCACAGCCCCCCACACCTGCCATGCAGCTCTCTCGGCCCAGCCATTCCGTTCCTGGTCACCAAATAGCTTCATGATAAGCGGAAGTTGTCGTCATCTGGAACATCTGTCACAATGTGGGAAGGTCTTTTACTGGAGTAATCCGCTCAGCGTCTCTGGTGGCACAACGCCCACATGCCACAGAAATCCAGGACATTTGGGGTCACCTGACCTGTAGCTCAGTGACAGAGGGGATGTCCTGAGTCAGTCTGGGTTCACTCCAGATACACTGGAGTCCCTCTTCAAATACACTTTCTCTCACATGTACACTTCTGTTCTCTCATACTTTCTCTCATATGCCCTCTCTCTCTCTCTCTCTCTCTCTCTCTCTCTCTCTCTCACACACACACACACACATGCTCTCACGCTCCATGCCATGTGTTCATTCACATTGGCAAAGCACACACACAATCCCTCTCCCCCCACACACACACTCCCTCTCTCTCTCACACACCCTCTCTCTCACATAGAACCCTCTCTCCCCACACCTCCACCCTCTCTCTCTCCCACACACTCTCTCCCACACACTTCCTCTTTCTCATATACACAATCTCTCTACATACACACTTGCTCTCTCTCCCACACACATACACTCCCCATTTCTCACATAATCTCTTATACACACATATGTTCATACACACACACCCTCACACACTCACTTCCTCTCAGACACACTCAAACCTCTCACATACACACTCTCAAACAACACTCACACGCCCTCTCTCAAATACACTTTCTCTCACATATACACTTCTGTTCTCTCATACTTTCTCTCAGATGCTCTCTCTCTCTCATACTCTTACACACACACACACACACACACACACACACACACTCACGCTCCTTGCCATGTGTTCATTCACACTGAAATACTCCTACGTGTGGTCCCACTGTCTTTGCTAGAATTCCAATGGTACCATCTTGCGGAGCAAAAATCCTTGGGTTCCCGCCTATTCTGAGTCCCAACACTCTAGAGACACGCCCATCTGCTCTCCCCCCTTTAGGACAGCCACCATGTCTCCGCAAGGTTTTCTTTCCCTGACAACACCCAGTTTACTTCCTCTCTGACAGGCTCTGTCGGGAGGCTCGTGTCTTTCTCTCTTCACCAGCAACGTTTTCCTGCCCTCAAGCAGTGCCTGGGCTTCATGGGAGGCTGACTTCACCCCTGCTCTGGGGGGGCGTAAAAAGTAGCGGCATCTTCTGACTCCCCGCCGTAAGTGTAGTCGAGTGGGTCTATTTAGCAGGCCCAGGCAGGTCATTTTGGGAGTCTGACAATGCCGGGGAATTTTCTTCCAGTTACTGTATTGGAGCAAACTAGAACTGGGATGGGTCGGGTGTCCTCAAGCCAGAACACTCACAAGGTTGTGAGCAGGAAACAAGATGAAGCACGTCTCATCCCCTCTTCAGGCTTCCGTTCCTGATGGGGGCCCAGATACGGACAGTCCTTTTGGTCCTGAGACTCACCTCCTTTCTTAACTTTCCTTTCCCTCTCCCACGTTGGTCACTGCCAGCTAACGTCTCTGCTTCGTTTTCATTGGCTGCCTCGATTTCCCACAATTCCACGGAGACGGCACCTTGGTGGTAGTTGAAGCAGGCACCAGCCTCCTTCCCCACCTCCTAGTGGTCCCGCGGCCACCTGGCATGTCCTGGGCAATCTCCAGTCTTAATTTGAATCAGCTCTTTGCTCCTCTTAGGCAACTCATTGATTTTTCAATGAAATTAGCTTGTCTGTTTTATTGGCTCTAAAGAGGGTTGGGTTCTTAGCATCATTAACATTTTAGTTGAGGAAGAATTCCCAAACCCCCAGGCATTAATCCAGAACAGTTAAACATCTCAGAAGTAATCTGAGCTCAAACAAAGCTTGGCCAGGTCTGCCCCCTTTTTAACTCGGATGCCAATGAGCCCCGAGCCCCAAATCTACCCAAGTTTTCTCTACTGAACGGTGAGAAGTGAAACACGGGAGTACAATAAAAGTCGATGTTTTTGTTTGTGGCTGCAGCAACTACTGCTGGCGAACCACTGTCTCCCCAGGGAGCGATATCCATCGGCAATTACCTGGCAGGCACGGAGCAACCTGGGACAGTAATTTCCATCTCTGCAGACACACCATTTGGAGGCAGACCTTGAGTGGATGGGTGTGTAAAATAAGGGTTCGCTGTTTGGGCTCCAAGCCTCTGGAAGTCTTATCCTATTTCCCTGCCTCTCTCACACCATCCCTCACAAGTGGAAAGCGGTCAGACCCAGTAGCACCACGAATCACGTAAGGGCAAAGGATCCCCATTTTCTGCTTTATAAAAGAAAAGACTGGGCTATGCTAAGATCTCTTCATGGCCTGAGAGCCTGTGATTCCCTTGAGCAGCAGGGAGGACCCCTGAAAACACAGGAGAAAGAGGGAGGGAAAGGCTTCCCAGCCCGGCACCGCTGGGGAGGGAGGGAAGACCACCAGGCCGCCCACTGCCAACCAACGCAGGCACCAAGTTCATTACTGCAAACTCCAATTATGCCTCTGTGTTAACTAGGATCATCTGAAAAGTGCAAATGAACCACGGTCCCTGGCTACTGACCTAACGTAACTAGATTCTCTGCCTAATTCTATATATTCTGATTGTGATCAAGAATGACAAATTATAACTCAAAAAAGAAAGGCTGTAAAGGCCGGCTCGGTGGGATCAGAAAAGTAATTCATTTCGGCTCCACATAGTCTGCGACATGGTCATCTATTTTCAGACTTACATAGGTAAATCCCTAAAGCACTTTCTGGAAATATAAATAATACTAATATTACCTGGTTCTTGTTTACAGCCTTCTGTTTCATTCAAGAGCCTCTCAGGCATCAACCCCTTTGATTATGACAATGCACCCACCCCCACCTCTGCCCCAGCTCCCCTTGGAGGACAGAAAATGTCCTGTGAGGTGCCGGGTCACAGAGGGGGGACCCCAGGGCAGGTGCACTCTGATCCTAGGCAGCAAGTCTGAGAGATGCAATGCCCTCTGGCCTCAGATGGTCATCCTACAGGTGACTGGTTCAATTCTCAGCCCCAATATCCCCTCCTGGACTTTGGTGCGTTTGCGGTCTCCATCCTGCGCACTCCACAGGTCACACTGTCGCCTGCCTTTTTATGTCCCAGTCAGCATTGCTTGAAACTTATCAAGGGAAATCCTAAGCAGCCAGGAAATGAAAATGGCCACAGCACCAGAACCAGCTGAGGGCAAGCACTCAAAGGTGCTCAAATATCTCACGTAGGCCTGGATACTTCTGCTTCCGGGTGAATCTCTGCTGGGTTCCCAGGGGCTCTCCCAGCACTGGAGCCTCCGTTCAAACACAATCTGCTCGGAAACGTGGAAACATCATGGTGAGGTGCCTCAAGCAGCTGAAGCTCTTCCTCTGGAGGCCAGGGCCTGCCCTCCCGTGGGTTTCTTTCCTAGGTTTTTGGGCCACACCGGCTGGCTCAGGGTTCACTCATGGCTCTGCACTTAGGAATTACTCCTGGTGGTGTTCGGGGGACCATGTGGTATGCCGGGGACTGAACCAGGGTTGATCGTGTGCAAGGCAAGTGCCCTACCCACTGTGCGATACAGCAGTTACCCCCACTTGCCTCACATTCAGCCAACCCAGGTTCAAGCCCGGCGCCACATATAGTAACCTGACTATCACCACGAGTGACCCCAATGCAGAGCCTGGAGTAAACCCTGAGCACTCCCTAGTGTGACAAAAACTAGTGTTGACCTCTCGGGTCCCTCAACTGCCACTTAAGTTTCTCCTTCCATTGGGCTCTGAGAGAAGGAAACCCATTGCTCATTTCCTTATCCTGAATGCTTAGCACAGCGCTCAGTGACAAGTGTAAGTTAAACTAAACCGATAGATGTTATTTCTGTGTGTGTGTATGAAACAGATGTAGGGAGAATTTGACATGCGCAGTTAAAGAAGCCCCTGGGAAGAAGCAGAGGTGGAGAGGTGACTGACATCTTCACGTCACACTTCAGTTTCACCTCTGCGGTTTTTGCCTTTTGTGTTTGGCCCAAACCTGGCCGTGCTCAGGGATTACTCCTGGCTCTGCACTCAGGGGTCACTCCTGCTGGGCTGAGGAATCAGAGAGGGTGCCGGGGATTGAACCTGAGTCAGCCGCGTGCAAGGCAAGCGCCCTCCCGCTGTTCTATGGCTCCAGCCCTCCCGCTGTGCTTCACTCCATCCCTTTACCTGTGCATTTTATGGAACATAAAGTTTGATTGCATGGCTTAAAATATCAGTATATTTTAAACGTCTATATCCTAAATAGTGAGGGCAAAAAAAAAAATTAAGACATGAAGACTAGACATATGTTTAGAGGAAAAATGGAATGTGCTTTTTTTTTTTTTGGCCTCTAGTCTATTAAGTGAGTTTGTGTAATAAATGCCTGAAGAAACTGAGAACAGGTCTCAGGTAGGAAGCAACCCACAGGGGAGGGGTGGAGGGGTAGGAGGGGCAATGGGACACTGAGACAAGCGGTCACTCTGGAGAAGTGTCCAGCGAGAGTGTGTCAGGCATGAAACCCTATCAGTCACGGCACTGCAAACACAGTGCATTAAAAATAAAAGTGCCTGCCACGGAGAGGGGGCTCTGGGGGCAGCAGAACTGGGGGCACCAGTGGCGGGAAGCAGTGACTGGTAATGGGGTGGTTAATGGAACACTGAATGCCTGGAACTCAGTGGTAACTTTGTTAAATCAAGGTGCCTTAACATAAAAAAAGTATCTGCGGGCCAGAGCAAT
>JAJIBD010005319.1:112500-139751 GCA_021461705.1 Cryptotis parvus
AGATCAGGAATTGTAGCCAAAAGAAGCACAACATTTTTATACAGGCAAAAGTACTTTAAATACATTTGTATCTGTCTCAGCAGGACTTTTCCTGTGGCGTCTTTGCTCACCAAATTTCCCAGTGCCAGCCCTGACGCAGCCCCCTGAGAAGACCCCCTTGGTGGATTTACTCTCGTCTTCCAATGCCGGGCACTATTGTAAAGTTTGAATAGAGGATGCTGATTTTTAGCAGGCAATCTTTTTTTTTATTTCTCCTAAATGGTGGTGTCATTAAACAAATCATTGCCCACCATCATGTTTTCCAAGCCAAGTGAATTTGGATCTATACACAATTTAACTGTACACGGTCTAGTCCTTACTCAGACCTACTCATCTTTCCAGATTACGATGGAAGGTAAAATGTACAAGGAACGGCGATAAGATCTACAAGATGTCAAACCAAACCAAATCAAACCAAATCAAACCAAGCCACCTAAACGCTCTATTCTCCTATTGCCAAATATGCTTCTTGGGGACCCAGAATGTGATGGCGGGGTCAGGGGAGAGCTCTGGGTCCGGGGGACTGTCTCTGAGATTCTGCTAAACACATGGTTAGGAAAAGCAAAAGGGCTCTGGGGATGGTCTTGTCATCATCGACAACAGCACGACCTTCAAATGTTCCTCACTTCTCATCAAAACAAAGCGGCCTCCCTAGGGCACACGAGGCAAGCCAGGAGTGGCGGGGCAGAAGGAGGCGTGCTATGACGAGCACTGAATTCAGAGTACCTGGAGCCAGGCATCTGATCCAGTGGCTGGGAGGGCTGAGCCCGTCTCCCTTCACCCGGTGCCACAGCTCGTGCCTGTGCCCAGGTGTCTTCGCTTCTGAGCTCTGTCCGCTCACCTGGAGGCTGAAAATGCCAGTGGAGTCAAAAGTGGGGTGTCCCCTGACTAAGACGGCTGGCAGAAAGTCCCCTGAAGCTCTCTGCTAAAAGGCGCTAGAGAAAAACTTAGACGTCACTATTCTTCCTAAAAGAAGCATCCACTGTTTATAATAATCAAACTGTTCATTTACAGAGACTCTAAATGTTTTCTGGGAGGGCTCTAAGTTGCAGGCCGGAGAGGCTAAACACCTTTCACCCTAAAGCAGCCCCACAACTAACTGTGCCTTTAAATGCCAGATTCAAAACCTGAGCCACCAAATAACGACACAATGACCATCTTGACCAAAGTCCAGCCCTCCCTGTTAGGCTGGTCTCAGGACACGAGGCTCCCTAACAGCGCCTCAATACCCCTGCTCTGTCCCCGCCAGACAGACACCATGTCACAGGCAGGAGAGACGCCGCTAACGACGCTGTCAGCTGTACTAACGTGGACCTAGGGAAGGAGCCTCAGAGCTGGTCTCTTCCCCCGTCCCCTTGGTCTGGCTCTTGCTCTGCCCCAGGTGTGGCTGGCAAGATGCTGAGCAATTCCTTTGGGAAACCTGAGTTGAGCATGAGAAGTTCTTCTGGGGTTCCAGTCCGCCAGGGCCCTTTGTACTTTTCCAAGTAATTCCCCATCTGCAATCTCATCTGGCATGCAGGCTTCCGCTCCTCCGACAGGAAAGGTAAGCGCCAGGAATCTCCTGGGAGGCAAAAGGAATCGGGGTCTCTAGGAGCGAGAGTGAGAACCGAGGCCCACTGGGGCCCAGGAAGTCTGGTAGAATTGGGCTTTAATTCACACCAGGTCCAGAGCGATTTCCTTTGGGTCTTTCTCCCACCTGGCCACTACTGAAGGAAGCTCTGAGACCTGGGGTCCACTAGGTTTTGATTTCAGAGCAGCAATACTGTAGCACTGTCCCCAGTGTAGAAACATTCAAAAAACTAAGTGACGCAAAGGATCCAAGAAAGGGAACAGAGATGACACGGTGAAGGGGCTGCTTGGTGCCGTATGCCATAAGCAGAGCACGAGCCTGATGTCGTGGCTGCTGGGCAGAGCTCAACGTGGATGCTTGTTTCTCAGACATAACGCAGAGGGGGTTGATTGCATGGGAGCCGCCAATCGGAAGAGTCCACGAGCCTCTCTGGGCCTTCATGGAACCCGAACTGTCTCCGTTCAACAGGGAGCAAACGAGGGGCCCTATTCACTCAGCTTATGGGGAGTCGATCTGGTCTGGCTGGGAGTTCAAACGAGATAGCATGGGCTGAAGAGGAGGTATTCTTTAATTTTATTTACTTACCTATTTCAAAAATCAATAAGGACTGGTAATGCTCAGGGGCCACTGAGCGCTACCTGAGTATTGCTTTCAAAAATCTCATTTCAAAAGTATAATTTCAAAAATAAGTGTTATTTCAAAAATCGATGACACCTGGTTGTGCTCAGGGGCCACTCCTGGCTCTGTGTTGGGGCGGCTACTCCTGGTGGTGCCTGGGGGCACTGTGTGTTACTGGCCAAGTAAGCACCTCCACTCCAGCCCAATGAGTTCTCTCTCTCTTGCCCCAAAAAGGTCTGATTTTATAATCAGACTCTCTGCTAGTAGAAAAACACTTTTCTTCCTGTGTTCCATTTGAGGACCAAAAGGAAGGGAAGGAATGGGATTTATAAAGCACTCTTTCCCAGCTTTGGTGCAGAGCATGATGCCTGTTAAGTGTATGTGAAGCCAATCAAAGTCACTGTTGACTCCAGTGATGAAGCACACCAGGGTTTGTGGAATATCTTGGAAGCAGCTGATGGTAACAAAGCTGCTCCTATTCCCTGACTTTCCAGTTCCGACTGGGTGACAGTGTCTACCACGATCCCAGAAATACAGTTCATTTTCCCCACTCCAACAAAAGGCTACTGCTAACTAGGGCGTTCAACACATTAGACTTTTCCAACTTCCACTCGACTGACTGAGTAAATGTATACTTAAACCATCAAGAAAACAATAATTGCAAAGGTAACAGCTACTTGCCAAATTCTACCAGAACCTTCAAAGACTTTATCTGTGGAACACAAAGGTGACAGTTTTCTCAGACTTGTCACTTACCAAATCTCTCAAATTAATAATTTCAGACATTAGGAATTTCAAGTATATAGCTGCAATCTTAATCTTTGCCATCTCTATTTAATGGCTTACAAGTTTTCTCCTAAGACTTGTTTGAACGATCTATTAAACAGGACGTGTGCGGCTCATTTTTTAGCATTTTAGAAAGATCTAAATCTAAATCGGTCGAACATTGAATTGTTTAAAATTAACTGATGGAATAAGAGGGGCTTACCAAGATAAATATTCTAATGAGCTATAAATCCTGGAAATGGGATTTTAATTTGATGGGCTACCTAGAGGTAAGCAGCAAGACTGTAGCCGCTTAAAATCTCAGTGAATGCTAGCTAGCATGCATGCCAAGCGATTTCCATTTTAGATCTTCTCTTTAAGAGAAAGATGATATTGAAACAAAGAAGTCTCCAAATTTGAAAAACTGAAACAGAATACTCCAGAACCTAACAAGTTGGATGCTTTCTCTTCCCTAGTCTGCAGCTACTATCTAGAAAAGAAAAAGAGGTTACAAAAAGGACATTTGAGAGTGGAGGGTCTTTAAAATGTCCACCTAGATGCCGAGAAAATTTGTTGAAAACTGCTTATGAAGGTGGCAGAGAGAATGAGCCCCATCCTATTATTCAATAACCATGTTTGTGGTACATCTGCATAATCTAACCATGCATAAATTAGTATGTGTAATACAACACTTATTTGCATAATAATAGCAAGTTAATAGATGCTTAAAGAGCAGAGACCAACACCACCTTTAAATCAGACAGGCCTCCAGGCAGTTTGGCCTGTACAGACCAAGATGCCAGGAAAACAGTGAGCATCAAGCAGAGGAAAACAGTCAAACCATTCATTTTTCATCCCTCTGGACATTTCACTTATTTTCCCCCATACACTGGGGAGTCATTTTCAAATCACAAAATAGCTGTGTGCTTGAAATGCTAGCCTCTTTTCCACGGTAAAAAGTCGAAAAGAAAAGATAAAGATCCGAATCGGCAATATTATCACAGACTTTTTGTTTTTCGAGTAGCTAGGAGAAAGCCAAAATTTTAAGATGTGCAAAATCATATCCCCAAGATTCGTTGGGTGGGAGGGTCCATCTATTTGTCTGTCAAAAACAATGACCTTCCTTAGCTCTTTTTTTGCCCTTCATCTCAATCCTTTCATTCAAGTCATTTTAATTGAATCCAAAAGCTCGAGTAGTGCAGCCAGACAGGGCGGTGAGACTCCCGCACCCCCAGCCTACGCACAGGGCCAGGACCAGGGCAGGGAAAACAGCCCTGATGGCACACAAAAGGAAGAGCAGGCTTTTACCCTTCCACAAAGACGGGAAAGCCGGAGTTTAAAAAAAATCAAAAATCAATGGAGACTTCTAAATGACTCCTTTAAGATATCACTTTTCAATTTAACAGGACAGATTTATTTGTGTGGCTCAAACGCTCACAATTGCTCTCTGCACCTTCATACATAGGAATGAATGTCACAGTGGCAAACGGCAGTAATGAACAATCTTACCTGAGGATATGGAAACCTCCCAAGAGCAAGCTGGGGAAGGAAATAATATTTGTCTAGTTATAGATTTGCATGCAGGGCAGACCTCCTTAAGAGAGACAACTACTACATTTCAGAACTGTATCTGGCTCAGAGAAAAAGCCCAGAGCCTCGACTCTACCGGCTAAATGATTGCTATAATTACATGAGCAGTTGTATTTAGAATGGACTTTTTCAGTGAACAACATTCCAGCCCCGGATAAGAATATTCTAATTGTAACCAACACACATCACCCCTTCTATCGTTTCTCCTAGGCATGTTCTCTAGGTATTCTGTATTGACATGTATGTGACAGTTTCTTCTAGGCAGAGACAGAGACTCTGTATTGGCATGTTTGTGAGTTTTTTCTAGACAGACACAGGACTATGGGATATGGCCGCTTCCCTCCTCATTCCAAGGGGAAACTCTTCATTGTTCCAAGTACTCAGTTCTGTAGAGTTTTCACTGACAAGTCGAGAGGGAAGGATATGGGAAATGGCGAGAGGATCATTTGAAATAGAAAAATGCAACCATTGCTTTCATCTATTCGTTAGATTTTTTTTTTTAAAGAAGCCATTTCCTATTTGTCGTTAGAAGTATAGAGCAACCAATCTCAGGGGGTCGGGGTGAATGAACTTTTTGAGATTGTGAAGTTGGAGCTTTGGGTCTAAGACTGAAATTGGAAAGAGAACGTCTAGATAGTTTTGATGCTGCTTGACTTGGTGAGTGGTGCTATGTATTTCTAGATCAGACACTTAATCTGGTCTCTGGAGTCTTCAACTGTGAAAATAAAAGAATTCGATGAGGCTGATGAACATGAAGGAGTCAGACGTAATTTACCCAGCATACCATACACTGTATTTGGGGGAGGGGTCCCATGGACAATTTAAGGGTGTGAGGGCGCGGTGCTGTCAGGGTCCATCGGGGACCACCCTGATGAGCCATACTTGGTACTTGGGGCCTCCAGAGTCTACCCCTGGCAATGCTCCAGGACACTATGGGGTGCTGAACCTGGGTCGCTCCACCCAAGCTAAGTGCCCGTCCCACAGCGCTGTTTCTCTAGTCCCTCCGTAAGTCACACAAGAACGTGTGCCTCCATAATGCATTTAGAATGGTCAAATTATGATCAAATTATTATGGTCAAATCCCCTGAGGCCTGATGTTGTTTTAATCTGTGATTAGGTTCCAAAGTAGAATCAGGGGACTGGGAAGTTGGAAGGGATCCAAGAGAACATGGACTCACTTCAGAGATCAGAACTTGTGATCTCTCTCCCACCCAGTCAGTCGGGAGAAGCCGAGGGAAGGATCCCAGGCCTGTGACTGGGCTCGTGTCCTTTCTGCGACTTCTCTGGATCTGGGGAAGGTGTGGTCATCTCAACAGCACTGGGCACTGCACACGTTTCTGAATGCCTCTTCTGGAATTGTATTTCTTTCCTTAGTTTCCCTTCTTTTTTGGGCCACACCCAGTGGGCGCAGGCCTCACTCCTGGCTCTATGCGCATGGATCACTCCTGGTGAGGGTCAGGAGACCATATGGGATGCTGGGGATCAAGCCTGGGCTGGCCGTGTGCAAAACAGGATCGCTATCTGCTGTACTATCAATCCAATCCCCTAGAAGTGCACTTTTAATCAACTCTAGTAACAGAACAGCACCTGTTTCATCTTATTAGGATTAAATCTTATCCTGGATTCAAAATTATATATATATATTTTTTTTTCATGACATAAATTATTCGTGAACTAAAGGTTTCCAATGGCCCTTGGGCTGTTACCAAAACTCAAGGGCATCTTTGAATTAATATTTTCTGATGATGGAGAATAGACAAGTAGGTGCTGAGGTTGGTTTGCAAAGTTCTAAAACTAGCGACGGAAGAGTCACATGGCCACAAAAGGTGACTTCTTCAGAAAGAGCTGCTACTATTTGGATATCTGTCTTTTTCCACTGATTGGGTGACAGGCTGATATTACGCTTTGGACTACCTGTGAGTTTCATGCCCTTCACTAATTTCTTATGGACTTAAGAACCTACTGATTTTTATTACTCTCCTCTTGCCCTTTAATTTGGAAAATATTACCCTTGCCGACCTATTCAGTGTGTGACTATGAATGGCCCGAGCTCTGTGCTCAAGGATCAGCTCCTGGTAGTCATAGCTCAGGGGACCATATGAAACGCCAGGGATCAAACTAGGGCGAGTCGCGTGCAAGCCAACACCCCGCCCCTGTACCATTGCTCTGGCCCCTCCATTCACAACATCCTCTCTCATTGGACAGGGGCCAGGTCATTCACAATCACACACTGAATAGGTCGCCAGGGGGACGTGCAAATTCTGTCCATGTCTTAGCAGCTAAAGAAACATGCCCCCCACACAGTTATTCTCATCAAGGGGCTGAAGACACAGCTCAGTGGAGGAGCACTTGCTTCATGGCCCCGGTTCAGTCCCCCACAAAGCGTCCTACCTGCCGCCACATATTCGGGTGGGCTAGTGGCAGCTCTGATATCGCTTTTTTTTCCCTTTTTCCTCCGCCCTTTAGAGAAGTAAGCAATACTAAACAGAAGCGCTTTCTGTTTTATAAAGAAGAATGAAGAAAGTGAAAAGTGCTAAAAAAAAGTGACTTCTTCCCACTAGGCCTCAAATTCTCAGGTCATCACTGGGCTTGCTGTGGGCCTCGTCCACCTGCTCCTGCCCCCTCCTGACTTGGCCACAGGCAGCAAGGGCGGCTACACCATCCATCTCCATGAAGAGACACCACCATGCATGGGAACAGAGAGCATAGTGCCAGCCTGGGGAGTGTCCCTGCTCTGCCTCACTGCTCCAGGGAATGGCCTGCCGGCTGGCTCTGGGCCTGCCAACCCCATAACCTGGCCTCTCGGAACGGCCTGTCCACTCCAATCCGGAGAGCCAGCAGAGCTTCCAAGACAGGTTTGACCCCTGTAAGGTGAGTCTGGAGGGGGAGAAATTCCCAGATCCGGGCCCAGAGCAGCCCAATAGTTTCCCCTTCTCAGGCCCCCTACCCACCCCCGGGGCTGTACCTGTGGCAGAACTTCACCCACTTCTGCGGTTCCTTCAGGCTGGCCCCAAGAGCGGTCATTTCTAAGGGCTGGGCCAGGGGGCTGCTGCCACGGGCCGTCCCTGTCCTTCTAGGCTTAATGGAGCTGCAGTATTTATGTTCCGCACTATTTATCTTGTGGCAAAACAGAAGCAAATAGAGAGGCAGGCCCTGAACCTTTTCATCAAGTTCAATTAGGAGAAGGTAGAAAAGGAAAAGGCCTGTAGCAGATATGGCCGCGCAAAGGGACGAATTCTTCACGGGGCTGTCAAAGATCCAAGCAAACGCGGCGGCTCACGCCTGAGACAGAGCACATATGCTGAGTGACTGAGGGACAGACGGACCCGGGGCCATGCTGTACCTTTTACCCCTACTGATCTATTAATCTACTTGCATTTCCCGTTTTTATCGTCAAGGTATTATAAATTAGGAAACTTACAAAAGAGAGTATGTAATCTTCTCCGAAATGGCCTGCAGACATGTCACTGTACTAAATGTGTTTCAGATTTAATGAAGCTTTAATGTCCTTTTTAATTTTGCCTGTTTCTGTATCACCAGGGGTCGGGCAAGGCAATCAGCACTCAAGAGGGTGGTTTGGTTTAAAACTAGGAAAAAACTCATTTGCTTATGAGTTGCACTGTATTTTCTTAATTAAATTTACTGAGTAAAATGGTTTAAGTTCAGCCAACCAATGACCTTTGTATGTAGATTTAGATTTATAAATAGGTTAACAGTTAAAGTAAAGAAAAAGAAAAAAAGGAATCACAAAGAAGCAAACAGATTAAAGCTAAGCCAATAGAAATCTTTGCTCTCTTTATCATCTTTACAAAAGCAGCATTTAAATATAGGCAGCTTAAGTCCGGTTGGCTTAAAAAAAAGTCTATTGAAAAATGTGGACGTACCCTAAGCACTGGCAATTCATCAAATACTACCCTTGCATTCTCTTTTCATTCCCAGGAGGGTAGCGACTCATGTCGTAAAAAGATATGGAAAAGCTTTATTTATTTTGGGGGGGGTGGGGGTTCACTGTAGAGATGGGGACAGGAAGAAGATTCTAGTAAT
The DNA here is from genome assembly GCA_021461705.1 of Cryptotis parvus. Classification (NCBI taxonomy): domain Eukaryota; kingdom Metazoa; phylum Chordata; class Mammalia; order Eulipotyphla; family Soricidae; genus Cryptotis; species Cryptotis parvus. The sequence goes on from JAJIBD010005319.1 coordinate 121,127, forward strand.
GCTAATAAAACTCTGCATTTTAAATTCCAAATACTAAAGATTCAGCAAACTGCTAAATAGGGTTGTGAGACAGTCACTAAATAAGAGGCAGAAAAACAATGGTCTGAAAAACACAGACCAGGTGGGGACACACTGAAGTCAGGGTAAACTGGAAACCTAGGACTCCCCCTGAGCTTCATCTTCCTGATACGGGATTTGTCCACTCATCAATGCCTTGAATTCGTACCCTTTGAAAATAGCGGCTTTCATCATTTAGATAGCAAACACCCTGAAGTGTGATCTAGGGGAGTCTCAAATACCTCAGCATTGCATAGCGCAGACCTTTGTATCTTAACAACAACAAAAATCAGGGTGTAAGGGAGTTATTTATTTATTAAGCAATAAAAATGGCCCCTGTTGCTAATAAAAATCGTGCTGGAAGTCTTAACTGATAAGCAGAAAACAAACAGGGAGCCAGAGGCACAGGGCAGGCCACAAATCCAGGGTCTGCTCCTGGCATCACAGTTAGACTCAGAATGTCAACGGCGTCGCTGGAGTGGGAGAGCGTCAAGCGCGGCTCTGCTGAAGTGCACGGCTTTCCTTTGATTCTTCATCTAGACATGTTCTATGCTTCTTGGCATAGCACAAACTGAAAATAAGCATTTTCAATACAGCCAGTGAGATCGCTGAAGGAGGACTTTATAGTCGGAAATGTTCTAAAACTTGCTCTTAATTACCTTGTGCACATTTTACACAATTAAATTTCCATCTCAGGACTTTTGCATTGAGATGGTGCGCGGCATTAAACCTTCCTTTCCTAGACTCACAGCCGTCATGGCGAACATCCACAGACGGGAAAACTTTTTAAAACCCAGACTTAACTACTGGATTACCTAAAATTCCCTAGGTGAGATTTTATTCTAGGAACAATTTACACAGTGCTAGAGAGAGGGAGAGAGTTTAAATCATCTGAAAACTATGCTGGGGAGAAGCCGTGATAAATATTAAATACCTCCAAATCTACCCTAAGATTTGACTTTCCTTCCGTGTATCAATTTCACCGCCTCTCCCGAAAGGTTTAGGGACGATCCAAAGGCTATAACAGCAATTTACCAGTGTTAAAGTGCTTGAGAGGTTAAACTGACAACAAAGCACATGGAAGCACAAAGGCGTCTTGAAGTAGGGTTTCAATTAAATGTGGAGGATTTAGTAATGCGGGGACCAGGAAAGGGGGAGAGGAAAAAAAGAGTTACAAATTAATTTAATCTTCTGCCTAGAGTTTGCAGCTGCACTCCCGAAGTGTCTGGGGCTTAAAGACAAAGCCCGGAAAGGTCTCAGAGTGAGCGAGGCTTCAATTTTTTAATGTATAACGCCATTAGCTGATAACTTGTGGAGTCTCCAACCCCGCGGAGGGGCATAAGTGCGGGTAACAGAGACTGATGAAGTGACATATTTGTTCACATCGAGAACTATGAGGAAGAGGGTTATTACGAACACCAGCAGGCCCAACAGAAATATGCCCCTAATAACCTTTGGGAGCCTCCGCGTCATCAGTTCTCACTACATCAAGTATATTAAAATCAAAACCTAATTCCCTTTAATTAAAGACAATTAGTTTGTTTTACTAGGATCGTTTTAAACTTGCTTTCGGTATGATAACGCATCGCAAATTAAAGACGGGATAATAAATGGCGCTAGAGGCTCCGCGATGGCCACCGTCTGCCCGAGGTGGGAGGCACCGGCGGCCACGGGTCCCCGTCTCATTCAAATGGCAGCAGAGCACTGTGTGCTGGGAAGAACCCAGTGGAACCTGGACCTCTTGCTTCTTCTTCGCCTTCAACTTCTCTTCCCGACTCTTTCCCCTCACTTCTCAGGATTTCCTGAATGCCAACGGGATTATGGCCCGATGGTGGCATCAGAAACTTAATTTTGCCCAAGTAAGTCACACTGTTGTTTGGTGGCATAGTTTGTTAAATCAGTAGGAACTCTGGGCTCCAGGGATGCTGGGATAATGGCAAAGGCCCTGCGCCCACAGGCTCTGGATGGTTAGATCAAGGAGTTCCTAACATCAGAGGGTGACGAGGAATCGAGGAGGTCATAAAGGCTATTTGTTTATTTTATTATTTTTTTTTTAACAGGGGTTACTCCTGGCTCTGCACTCAGGAATCACTCCTGGCAGTGTTCGGGGGATCATATGGGATGCCAGGGATCGAACCTGTCATATGCGAGCAAGGCAAACAAACACCCACTGTGCTATCGCCCGGCCCCAAGGACATTTTGTTTATAAAGGAGTCTGAAAATGAGGACCCATCAGAAGTGCTTCTGAGCCTGGGCCGAGGTTTAAAAAAGAACACTCATCCTCATCAGAGCCTGCTGATAACCCAAAAATTTCATTTTAACTTAAAGAGTGTGGATACAGGACTCCATTCCCAGCCAACCAATGAAACCAAGAGCTTTCTATCACTCCAATTCAATCTCACAGACGACTACTGAGAATGGAGAAAAGAACACTCAAATGAAAGGTTTCTAGTAGAATATTGGAGTTCTGGGGATCTGCTTTTGTTTTCAAGTTAGGAATAGGCTTATTATAGTGGACACTTAAACGGACAGAGGGCAGCAGTAACTCCAAGTCCAATATCCTAATGCTGTCCCTTTAATTGCTTTATTTGTTTCACTGTTAAAAATGATTGCTTGCTGTGGTCTAACCAGGAGCGCTGAAAAGCATGATGCATTGAGGTCTCAACCTGGGCAAACTGTACCTAAACTTACACTTTATTGCAGCTTAGTTCACAATCTTCACCTAATATAGGGGTATCTCCCAGCGCAGCAGGGGGATAAATCATCCTGGAATATTACTCCGGCAAAGTTTAGCAGAGACTGGAGCATATGTGCTTTCGAGCCACTGAAGCAAAGGCCCATAAAATACACTAATTACTGGAAGTTATGGTCACTGAGTGATTGATAGCGCTCTGCAAGGCAACTTCCTCATTTCTAGCTCTTCTGAAGGGGCTCATCCGCCACACAGCAATTATTAATTCATGACCCACCCCTCAGGCACTAGCACCTTTACTTCTAATTCTCCTGCTACCAAACTACTGCTACAGCTGGACACTGTCTTCCTTCATCCTGATGGCTGGGTAAGGATGATAAAAAGTAGATTTCATGCTAAACGCTATTGTTTTGAATCTTTAAACGTAGCCTGGTATTTCAAACCCGGCTGTCCCCAAACACATAATTCTCCTTCTCCTTCCCAATGCGATTTCACTTGCATCATTTTCTTCTACTTTTTTGCCCTTAAAAAAGTGTCTGTGTACACATGCGTGTGTGTCTATGGATGCATACAATGTGCGTTTATGGATGGCACTGATCAGTCTGCCCGAACTACATTAGGACAGTAACCTTAATGGAATAAATTTTGAGCTGAACACTCTGGTTCGAATACAATCTATAATTTCAACAGAACTATAAGTGAATGTGAGGTCGGTAAGTGATTTTTAAGCAAATGTAAGGAAACTTCCTTTTAAAAAGACTAACTGTGGGGGCGAGAGCGATAGGACAGTGAGCTTGCCTTGCATGAGGCCGACCCAGGTTCCATCCATAGGGTCCCCCAAGCCCCACCAGGAGCAATCCTGAGCGAAGATCCAGGAGTGACCCCTCAGCATCACTGGGTGTGGCCCAAACTTCCCTTCCCCAAAAAAAGAGAGCCGCTATTAGGGGCCAGAAGATAGTATAATAGTTAGGGTGAACACTCAGCCTGCTAGGTTAATTAAATCAATCTGGATTTAATTCCAGGCACTATATAGCCTTTCTATGAAACTATACATATCCCTGGAGGCCCCCAACACTAGCAAATGTGGTTCTAGATGCCCCTGACACCACTGGGGTGGCCCAACTGGTCCCTGGAACTGTAGTCCCAGGTGGTACCACATTTCTCATCCGCTGAGCCACCAGCCTCATTAACTGAGAAGTTCAAAAAGTGGCCCCAGGTCCTAATTAATAAGGGGCCATTATTATTTTTTCTGTTTCAAAAAAAAATCAGACCCGTGTATGGCTTTGAAGACACCCTAATGGTTCCACACTGATTTCTATCAGTAGTAGCTGATACTACCTACCAGTAGTAGGAAGTACTACTCATATTACTCTGAGTAATATGAATCATATTATATTGAATCATATTATAGAGTATGAATCATATTATAGAGTAATATTACTCATATTACTCAGAGTAATAAGAATGAAGACATTTGGGTATCCGACTAAATCTCCCTAAGTTACTTTAAGGGCCAGGGTCTTCCGTGATGGTGTTTGCAGCGGAGAGACTCTGAGTGGGTCTAAGAGAAAGTTTGGTCATGAAGGATGAAAGTCAACATGTTACTTTTCTAATTAAAAACAATTAAAAATGCTCTTCAAATTTCTGTCTAACTCACAATGCCATACAAAAAAGTAATCGGGATAGTTTCCCTGCTCTGGGTCGGAGACAGCGGCACAGGCCGGATGGTGCACCAGCGAACATCTCCTTTTCAGGACCTGTTCAAATCGTTCTTCCTCTTCTGTCCAAGTTACTCCTCAGAAGAGGGTTTTCGGTTTCCTTTTCCTATTTTTTGTTTGTTTGCTTTTTTTGGAGATGTGCAAGGGCCACCTGGGTGGGTGGGTGGGGATAGGCAGTACCAGGGAGTGACCTCAGGGCCTGTATGCAAAGCACACACCTCTAGCCTGCTGAGTTAGCTATCTTTCTGGCCCCGGAGATAATCTTTAGGACAAGCCAGTCTTTATGGAATACTGTTCAGCTTTAAGCTGAAAACTGGCATTGTTGGTACAGCACAGAAGAATTACAGCGGGTCAGGCTAAGTGAAATAAGTCAGAAGGAGAAACATGAAAACTGGGGCACCTCACTTATGTGTGGTCTGGAAAGGAAGCAAGGAAAGACTGTTCAGTGAGGAGAAACCTTCCACTGTGACCATGGCACTGAGGTGTGGGGTGTGGGCTGGTTTTGTGGACGGTGGTGTGGAATAGAATTGCTTTAGGGGAGGGTGTGATGTGGAAACACTGCACCCCCGAGACGTACCAATATTTGCACTTACAAGAAGCAAAACATCCACACCCTCCCTATCCAGAGTGTCGCTGTAGTGTGGCTGGTGTCGCGGGCTGAGGGATGGTCCCTCGTGCGCCATGCCTTCTCCTCCGTTTCCAACGCCGCTTTCATTTGAACTCATTTAAGGGACAACTCTTAGGTCATAAGCTTCTCCAGAGGTTTCCTGCCACCACAGATAGCAGTCTGCGTTAGGTCGACAATAAGCACTTGTTGATTCTGCTAAACTCTGACGGTGCCAGCAGCTGGAGCCTGGATGGCACGGAACCACGTGACCCGCTCCAGGTGGGCCACGACCTAGAGGCTGCACTGACTGGTCAGTACTAGTCCTGACTGCAGAGGCCCTTGGATACAGCGCAGCACTGCTTGGAATCACTGCTTCCACAAGGTTATTTAGGCAGTCAGATTCATTTATTAAAGACTAAGGGTTGGAAAAAAAAACAAAACAAGACAATAGCTAACTGCCCTGAGCCCATCACATTCCCTAATTTAATAATCACTTCAAAGGGCTGGAGAGCTAGTACAGGGGTTCAAGCAGTTGCTGTCATGTGACTGAGCCTGGTTTGATTCCTGGTACCGTAGTTGGTTGCAGATCCCCACCAGGAGTGATCCTTGAGCTCAGAGCCAGGGGTAAGCCCTGAGCACCGGCTAGACATGGCTCCCAAATGAAACAAAACAAAAACAAACAATAATTTAAGCCTCACATTGAGAAGTAAGAAATGATGCCTTTCCGGGAGTCTGTATCCCCCAGTGAGGTTGATCCCTCGACACACTGCAGGAGGGGGTGGGGGCACAGGGAGGAGGGGAAAGGTTGTAGCCTTCCTGTTTTTTTTTTTTTTTTGGTTTTTGGTTTTACATCCAGCAGTGCTCAGGGCTTATTCCTGGCTCACTGCTCTGGGATCACTGCTGGCGGGCCTCGGGGGACCCTATGGGATACTGGGGATCGAACCTGGGCTGGCTGTGTGCAAGATCAACTTCTCCCCCTGCACTATTGCTCCAGCCTCACACACTTCCCTTTCTAAAAGGCTCCCGCTGCTGCTGCTTCTGGGCTCAGCATGGGGTGGGGCTGAACGTCTTATCCAGCTAGAACTCCCCTTCCTCCTCCAGACATTTCAAAGTCAAGGGCCGCATAACCAGGTACCAGATCCACAGGGATGGTCTCCAAGGCCATGTGGCTGCTCCTGGGAGGGGAGGAGGACAGAGACAGGGGGCTGTGGCCACTGGGGCACCATGAGCACAGGCAGAGGATGCGACCTCAGACGCCCCCATACCTATCCCCTCCGGTCAGGCTGGACCTGGGGATGCCTCTTGAAACAGTGGGATCTGCTTAGGATTGTAGGCCCGTGGAAGCCTGGGTGACCATGTGGCCATCTGTCTGTCTATCTATCTGTCCGCCCATCCATCCATCCATCCATCCATCCATCCATCCATCCATCCATCCATCCATCCATCCATCCATCTATCTCTATCAATATCTATCTATCTAGAGAGATGTAGATATTTTTAAACTCTATGGTTTACCAAGTTGTTCATAGTACAGTTATTGGAGTGTCTGGTGTTCCAATACTAATCCCATCACCAGTGTGACCCCCCCACTGTCCTGTTTCCCACCTACCTCACCAAGCCTGACACCTTAGCAGACAGAACATGACTGATTTTAAATTGCTTGTTACAATAAACGGCTAATGAAATTATTGAAAAATACTTCAGTAAAAGATAACTTGTGAAAATTGTTCTGTCTCACCATGGGGTCATTAAGTCCTTCTCTGAGGATTTACTGAACTGTTTTTGCTGGCTGGGCCTTCTATATTATTATTTTTGCTTACTGAGCTTAGTTGGTTTTCCTCCACTTTCCCATCTGCTCTGCTGTGTTCCTACTGGGCTGTCAGAACTGTGGAATTTGGAGAGTCACCAGGCTGCTTATGTGGTCGCAGGCTCTGGGAGCTCAAGGGTCTGTAGTATACTGGCCACCTGGCTGAATCTCTCCTGGATTAGTCGTGAAGCGGAGAAGCTGGGCCCATGTTTACACAGCGGCTGTGGGGTGTGGGTGTGGCTGCTGGGGCTTCTGGCAGTCTGGGGAGAGGACTGCCTACCCCTGCTCTGAAAAAACCCCAGAGTTTTCAGTCTGAAAACCAGTGTATCTGGAACTCCCTTTGGTTCAGTGTCTGCAGAGATTAGTCGAGAAGCAGAGGATTTGGGTCACTGGCATGGAGGCAGCTGTGGTGTGTGTGTGGGGTTTCGGGGCTTCAGCAGGATGGGGATTCTGCCTGCCCCTCCAGAGGGTGTCCCAGAGCTTTCAGCCAGTTTGGCTATTTTGTCACTATTTTGGGTAGATAGTAGGAGTGAGTTGAGTGACCTGCTTTCCTTCACACAGCTATTAGCCTCCCTGCTGTCCACCCCACACACTTCTGTTCTACATTTGCTTTTCCTGACCAGTTGAGGCACGCTAGAGGCAAAGTTGGTCTCTCACGGACCCACAGTCCATTACAGCAGACATGATGGCAGTTAGATAATAATTTTTGTTTTCTTGTTTTGTTTTTGGGCCACACCCGGTGGTGCTCAGGGCTTCCACCTGGCTTTGTGCTTAGGGATCACTCCTGGTGGTGTTCAGGGGACCCAATAGGGTGGTGGGGATCAAACCTAGGTCAGCAGCATGCAAGGCAAGTGCCCTAGTGACGGTACTACTGTTCTGGTCCATATGATTTTTATGTTTCTTTTGGGGTTTTGAAAAACACTAGCAAGGGGATGCGTTCCACTATGGAAAAAGTGAACCTGTTACAGAGATAATGCAGGGAGCAATCCTGCGAAAAGCACGATGATGAGTTGGAATATCCCGGCTTTTTTCTCAATCTCTTCCCTGCCCATTGACGTTCTCTAGGTGTCTCTTCAATCTCAAGTTATTTGCTCAAGTTCTTTTCAGTAGTCTAAAGAAGACTCCAGTCAGGACGCGCACCTGCTGCCTCACCGGGAAAATGTTTCCATTCCTCTGGATCTCAGTCTCCTTATATGCAAAATGGGAACTTGGAAGCTTATATGGTAGAACAATCCTGGATGCTTCAAATTACTGATATCGTTTCAGTCATTTCCCATCACAGTGGGAGAGGCTTAAAAGAGATAATGAATAGCAAATGGCTTTGGTAAGTGTAATTTTGTCACCCTTCTTGTTAGAATGGCGCTAGCGATGTCAACAATCCAACACAGGCCTGAGCGGCGTCTCCTAGACCTTGCACCCAGGCCTCTCTGCGTCCCGCCAGCTCGGGCTGTAACTACTTCCCCCATCCTTCAACTGGAGCATCCACACTCGCAAGAAGAGGGTCTGAATGACTGAGTTCTAAGTCTCTCATTAAGATTAAAATGTATATACATGGGCTCTGAAAACAAGATACGATACATAACAGGTTTTCTATGTAAATGCTACAAAATGCTTTTGGTCAGTATTGTCCAGTGGAGTACGTCACATTGTCATCAAGAACACCTCTGATTACAGGCCACTGCACTCGAAGTACATGTGGATGGGGGCTAGAGGCCCTGGCTTTAATCCCCAGCTATCTCCAACTCAGCAGCAATGGCTCTCCAAACTCCACGCAGGCTGGAGCGGTATTACAGTGGGGAGGATGCTTGCCTTGCACATGGCCAACCCCAGATCCTTCCTTGGCTCGTCATGAGCGATCCCTGAGCATAGAGCCAGGGGACAAAAGCACTATGAGTACTATGGGTGTGGCTGCCCCAAAACTTCAAATTAAAAGAATAAAAAAGAAACTTTTCACTCAGAATTTCAGAGCAGTCAATGTCACTTAGAAGATGGGCCTTTTCTTGTCTTTAAATGAAGTTGTTGGAGGAAGAAAAGGAGAACACCGTAAGGAAAAAAAAGAAAAAGAAAAAATATGAAAAGGAAAAAGATGTCAACAAAATGTCACTCAGTTACGCCGAGCAAGCAGCTGGGTTTCTGAAACTGTGGGCTGTGACCCCGTCAAGAGTATGGGGCTCCCGAAAAGTTTCTTATAAATTACTGTCAGTCTATGTTTTGCTTGCCTACTTCTTTTATATACCGGGGCACCTACAAGTGTATGGGAAGGGTCGTGTTGGCAAGTTGGAGGATCCCTGTCGTCCAGCAGGGGTGACCTCTGTCCAGCAAGTCACGCTCCCTGCTGTAAAAGGCAGGCCAGAAGAGCGGGGTGGCATCGGTTTTTCTCAAGCAATGCGCCTATGAAGGGCACCGTGCCTGCCACAAAACACACATTCGGCCAAACCTGCGGAGGGGTGAAACAAGGAAATGACAATTTAACTGCAGGTCCATGTTCTTCTGCAATGCATTAAAATTATTTTTTTAAAAAGTGGGAGAGCCAGAGGCGGCAGAGCTCAGGTCTGATTTCTGACTCTGAGCTCAAGGATCAGCACGAGCAGGGTTTGGGGCGTGCGGGACTGAACCCAGGCCGGCCATGTGCAAGGCACCCTCACCCCTGCATTAATTATCTCTCCGGCTGTGCAACTCGTTTTTTTTTTTTTTTTTATTAAAAACAAACAAAACAAACAAACAGACAAATGATCAGCCTGTCATTATTTAAATGTCCCTCCAGGTTGGGACACTTTCTCTTCACATGATGTTTCCTGTGCTGAGCAAAAGGGTATAAGGGGCGAATCCTTAAGTATTATTAAACAAATAAGCTCTGGCTTTTTTTTTTGGGGGGGGGCTGGTGTTATTGCCAGCTTTGGAAAGTTCCATCGGCCAGTCCCAGGGCTGAGCAGCGGTGGGTACTGACCCATCTCCTGCCAATCCTCCCAACATCTCAACAGGGTTCAGCGAACGCCTCTGCTGGCTTCTCTTTGGTTTCTTTACTCTTCCCACCAAGACTTAATTGATTTCATGTTTGTTTGTCTGTTTGTTTAGGTCCGAATGTGTGTGTCTGTGTGCGTGTCCAATTTGAACATGTGCTGCTGGAAAAACGTCCCAAATCCATCTGAAGAACGGGCTGCTTAGCTGGGAGTGCCAGCCCCTGTCCATCCCGCCCGTCCGTGTCATGGCCGTGTGAAAGGGCCGAGCACAAAGCCCTCAACAAAGCCTCTTTCAGGGGACGGCGCCCTCCGCCTGCCGCTCTGCCTGCGTTCGCTTCACTCCTTGACAACCTTGGGAAATGCACGTTTAGGCACGGTAATCTGGGACAGCTGGAGCCCTTCACAGACCCCTGCCACGGGCTGACCCGCCATCCATCATCTCCCACAGGCCGTCTGAATAGCTCCCACGTGCAGCAAGTAATAGGCATTTTATTTTGGTATTTTAATTGTGTTTTGTTTGGGGCCACACCCAGTGATGCCCAGGGTTTCCTCTGGACCCTGTGCTCAGGGGTCCCCTCCTGGAGGGGCTCAGGGGGCCATGTGCAGAGGTGGGAATCAAATCCGGGTGAACCATGAGCAAGGCAAGGGGCTTGTACTATCGCCTGTGCAAGCTTTCTGAGTCCAAGTTAGTGACATCTGATTCAACTCCCCACTTTGATTCAACTCCCTCCCCACTTCACCTCCCACCTTCACTAAATGACAAGGGAAATATAAAGTTGAGACAGAATTAGGAAAAGGAGTAAGAGCAGAGAGGGACTCTTTTCCTCCAAATTCTGCCCAAGTTGTGTAGTGCGATTTCAGAAGCACACGGTGGCCCGCGTCCTTGGCGTGCTGCATGGAAACACCCCTTTGCCTCTGCGCCCGAGGCTTGGGTGGTGCTGCCTGCGCTAGGCTCTCAGCAGAAACTTCTGATTGGCAGGTAAGAAGCTTCACTAGCTGGGCAGGTGACTGACCTCCTTACCAGATGATTTGATTTGTATTGGCCGTACTGACCAGTTCCGACAAAGATAAGGTGGGAGGGCTTCGGTGTTAGAGTCAGCAACCAAAGGCTATGTTTTCCTGATGTGTTTTACTTATGCTTTTTGGGCCACACCCGGCGATGCTCAGGGGTTACGCTTGGTGGTGCCTTGGGGACTATATGGGATGCCAGGGCTTGAACCCGAGTTGGCCATGCGTGCAAGGCAAAAGCTCTACCCGCTGTACTATCACCCTGGCCCCAATGTTCTCCTGATTTAGAGACGCTAAATCTGTGGACAGCTATTCAGGGGCAGCCAGACCAGATGAAGCCCAAGCCCAGAGAGGTGAGCTAAGGTGTGCTGACCCCAGCTGTGGGCTCAAAGCCCACAAACACTAAGTGGTTTGTGGGGACATGGGGAAGAGGTTTCTTCTACATATTTGCAGACAAGAATCAAATTGAGATAATGTACCATGATTCTTGGCACCTGGGAACAGCTGCTGCGTGACAAGGCTTTCCCTTTCACGGGCAGGCTCGTGGACGTCCACTCTTTAAGGCTGCTGGTGAGACAGTGTTCATCAAAGGAAAGAATATGGAAAGTGCCAGCTTTCAAAACTGTTTCTGATTCTTTATCATCTGCCTTTCATTAGATTTAAGTTCAACATAGGGACGTGACTACGTCGGTTTATCAACAGAGCCCCAGCCTGTAGTAAAGCCTGTGGCACTGGACTGGTGTGCTGTACGTATTTGGGAATGAGTGAATTCTAATGTTATTTGAATTTTAGTGAAGAAAGCAACATTTCAGCTTTTTTTTTTTTTTTTGTAACTAGTGAGTCTGATCTGGTATCAAACAACACATATATGAGCAAAATATTTTTTAAGTGAGATGTATTCCCAGCTTTTCACTCTTTTACACTTTTTTAAAATTTTGGGCCACACCCAGCAATGCTCAGGGGTTACTCCTGGCTCTTTGCTCAGGAATTACTCCTGGTACTGCTGGGGGACCATATGGGATGCTGGGGATCAAACCCGGGCTGGCCGCATGCAAGGCAAACGCTCTACTCGCTGTGCTATTGCTCCGCTTCCACAGCTTTTCACTCTTAAGGTGGTTGTGTTCAACTATTTGTATTTTTTATGCAAAGTTTTTTCCTGGGGGAGAAAAATTCTAACACAGAATTCGGGAGAAAATCCATTATTTCACCAACAAAAACTCACTATTTTTTGGTCAAAAGCATTGACATTAGTAATTAAAAAAAAAAAAAGTCATGCTTTGTTTTTTTTGTTTTCTGCCTCTTAGGTTTACTGGTTAAGAATACAGTAATGACAAATGGCACAGGGGTATTCTCTCTCGTTCTAAAAGAAAACATCTCATTTTCTCTTGTTTCATCCCCCAACTGCTCTCCCCAGGGAAGCCCATCCTGACCTGGTTTCCTGTGAGCTGTCTGGGAAGGTTCTGGACTGCAGCCCTATTCCTCGGGGCCGCCTTGTCTTTTCTCCCTCCCGAGCACACTGTACACCTGCATTTTCCCCCCCTGCATGGACTCCAGGATCTCTGAACTGCCTTTTTCCCAGCAGATTTTTTTTCAGGTTCTTGCCTTAAAAACTGTCCTGAAGGAGAGGATGCAAATCTGAGAGGTTCCGGTGCGGGGAATAAACCCCAAAACATTACAACTGCCCTGAACTGTTTGCTGGTGGGAGTCCCAGGAGCTGAACCTGCCAGTCACCGCAGTAAGTCACAGGCTAAGACACCTGGGCCCACACGCCTGCTTTCTCCGTGTCGCGACTTCTGCAGCTCCCAGAGCCCACACAGAAAGCCCCTTACCACCTGCCTGACAGGTGAATCTGCCTGGGGGCGGGTGTGGGGAGGAGGCTGGACGGGTCCCCGCACCTGGAAGCCAGACCTTGGCCACCATGGGGTTGCGTTTGGAGAGTGTCGGCTGTCACTTATGTCATCCACTTTGGGCCCAGTGCACGGGTGGAGTTTCCCCTCACACCAGCTCCGCCTCCAGGTGGTCTCTGATCCCACCCCTCGGCAGCATAAGCTGTGGATCAGAGACCAGAGAGGGGCGAAGGGCTTCATTTTTTTCACTCTGCCTGTTGCCCCAGAACTCTGAAGCGTAAGTCCCACTAACGGCAAGGAAAGGGCGAAGGTGCAGTGATCTCCCGGGGGCCCACAGCTTACAGGACAGCGGGAGGGTGCGTGCCTTGCACACAGCTGACCGTGAGTCCTGAGTGCAGAGCCAGGAGTAAGCCCCTGAGCACTGCTAGGTGTGGCCCAAACACCAAGGAGAGGTCTAGACTCTGCAGGTCGGAAAGTCTTTCTTCTCATACAGCAGAACTTCGTGATCTACTGAGTAAACATGTGACTGCACTTGCTTTATTATTTATTTCTATATGGGGAGGGTGTCCCCAGTGGCACCAAGCAATGCCAGGGGGTGTGTTCCAGCCCTTTGGCTCTTAAAGGTCCCAATGAACTTTAAACGTTGGTATTCCTTTCCAGAAACCATTACTGAAGTCTGAAAAGATGGAGTCCACAGGATTTCTTCAGGGCACCTGAGCCGGTGTGGAACAGAGCTGACCCCTCTGCCAGGGGGTTGTGAGATGTCTCCAGAGCACAGTGGCAAATGCCCATTCCACAAGGGAAGTGTAGCTCAAGGTCAGAGGCAAGGGCAGTTTTCGGGTGAGAGACTGGCACAAGCGTGGCCAAGGTGCTCCCTGAGACCTTTTGCTCGGCAGCGGGAGAACGTGTGTGGAGTGAACATCAGTGCTCCACGATCCGGTCACTAACAGTGGTCTCCTGAGCAGTGCTGGGGCTGGGGGCCTGTGGGTCACTCTCGGCAGCAATACTAGGGCCAACCAGACCAGGGAGTCCAAGGTCTGAGGTCAGCCTGTTGCTTGAACCCAGCAGTGCTGAAACACCAAAGGCCCCCAGAGGAGCTCAGGGGCCCCCAGGGCTATAGCTGGTGAGGCTCCATTTCCACACTGATTCCCTCGTGAAGGGCTCCTGGGGTAGTACAGTGCCAGGATCAAATCAAGGCCTTGCTCCAGCCTTTGGTGTCCCCTCCCATACCCTGCGGTGCTCAGGGCTTAGTCCTGGCTCTGCACTCAGGGATCACTCTTGGTATTTGTGGGACCCTTGTGGAGTGCTGAGGATTGAACTTGGCCTTGAATAAGGCAAGTATCCTGCCGGCTCAGTGGCCCCTCTCTCTATATTTAAGTATGCATTTATCCAGGCAGTGGCCCCTCTCTATATTTAAGTATGCATATTTCTTTCTATCTCTCTATCTATCTCTCTCTATCTCTCTATCTCTCTATCTATCTATATCTATCTATCTATATCTATCTATCTATCTATCTATCATCTATCTATCTATCTATCTATCTATCTATCTATCTATCTATCTATCTATCTATCTATCTATCTATCTATCTATCTATCTATCTATCTATCTATCTATCTATCTAGGTTACACCCAGGGATGCTCAGGGGTTACTGCTGGCTCTGCACTTAGAAATTATTCCTAGCAGTGCTTGGAGGACCATATGGAATACCGGGATCAAACCTGGGTCAGCCACGTGCAAAAGCAAACATCCCACCCGCTGTACTCCTGCCCGTGTGTATTTATTTTTAACTTGCTGAAGGTAAATGTAGAACTTCCTAGAAAAACTCTGACAAACAAGAAAACTCATAAAAGCCTCTGCCTTGTAGTGTGACTTGGCCGCCAGTGACCTCGTGTGACCTCCCAGAATGCGTCCCCCACCTATGCGGGAGATGCTTTTCTAAGCCAGGGACCTGGCTTTCATCATCTCACACATCATTCAAACCACTTCAATAAAACAGTGATCATGCTGAAGAGGGCTCTCAGCGGGCCAGATGACACTCCACCAACCAAGCGGAGAAAGCCAGATTGTTCTCTGCCTGAACCCCAGAGACGGCTGGGAAAGGGGCGAACAAAGGCGGAGAGAGCCAGGCGCTGAGTGAAAGGGAGCAAAACGCAGTTGCTAAAGATGAAGCTACGGACAAACCCGTCCACTTACTCACCACTGGCCTCACACTCAGATCTATCCTGACCTGCCAGCCAGAACCGCCCCACCAGAACAAGCCCTTTGTTGTTGCACACTCAGGGAGGAAAAAGAACATTCCAGGACCTGCTCTGTGTGCGTCATTCTGGACACTGCAAGTGCAAAGCAAAGACATGGTCTATTTTATTTCATTTTTTAGGACCCAAGAGGACCCCACTTAAAACTCCATTTTTGGCAACCTCGCCGTTTCCTTCCCATCTGCAGACTTGGCGAATGAATTAGGGCGACTCCACAAAAGGAAGACCAGAGTGGCGCCTCGGCTGCAAGCCCTTCCGAAGGCAGGAGCTGGGCAGTGAAGGCCGGAAGACAGAGCTGCTGGGGCAGGGAGTGAGGCGGCGGCACTGTGCACTGAGGAACTTAGGGAATCACCCTCCTTAGGGAAACAAAACCCCGATTCTGTGCCGAGCACCTTGCCCGACTTTAGCCGTGAGGTCTGGAACAGCATGGATGGCTCTAAGCAACTGAACCCCAGTAAAGATCACCCCGTCCACTGACGGCCACATGCCGTCTGCTCGTGCAACGGCCACTCCGATGCTTCTAGCCTGTCCAGTTTCGTGACTTGGTTAGGAGGTCGGTTACTTCTCTCTCTTCTTATCTTATGCATTTCCCACACTGATTCCTCTCATGAAGGGCCAGGACGTGAGCTGTGTGGGTGGAGTGGTAGCAGGGAAGACGCTTGCCTAGATTTCATCTCCGAACCCCACCAGGACTGATCCCTGAAGCACAGCCAGGGGTAAGCCCTGAGCAACCGCCAGGCACAGCGCGATCCTCGCTACCTCCCCCACCCACAAATAAAAACACCCTCGTAAAATAAGAACAACACAGAGGCCTCCTCTTCAGAGTCCCCACCCTCCCTAGAAACAGCAGCGCACCTTCATCTGGTTCTGGTTCTGACCCACTGAGAATGGTGACACATTTAAAAAATCTGAACTGAAAACCACAAACAGAACCCAGGGGTCTCCTAACCCTAACCCTAACCCTAATCCAGGAAGGCTGCTGGGCCCCAGTCGGGCTGAATATTTCCCCTTTGGTGTGTGTCCTGCGATGTCTGGGGACCTGGGGTCACTCCCGGGTTATTGGGGTAATTCCATTTCTATCTCACGCCCCCTTTATTTTTGGATTCAGGCCACACTCAGCAGGCTCAGGCCTTGCTCATGGATCTGTGATCAGAGATCACTTCTGATGGAGCTCGGGGGACCACTGTGGGTGCGGGGTGGAACCTGTGCCAGGTGTGTGCCAGGAAAGCCCCCTCCCATTCTGCTTTCTCAAGTCCCAACTTTGCCCTTTCTTTAGGGTCACTTTCATCTTCTTCTACATCTATCACTTCCCCAGAACTGCCGACACTGGCCACAGCTCAGCGTCCTGGGTCTCACCCACAGACGGGCTCGCTGAGGCCTTGTCTGATGTCACCAGACTCGGCTTAAGGTGCACATGCACCTGTCTGTGACTTTTCACGGCACATTTCTGTGGCTCGTAGCATCCTTTAACGTTCACGGAATTAAAGGCCTTGCATGGCTCTCCCCAGGACGGAGAGGTCATGGGAAGGACAGGGCAGGTAAACAAAGGCCCTTGAGGGCCCTGTCACCTGGTCTTCAAAGCCACGAGCCTCTGATTCCTGCACCCCCAAAGCTCAGGGAGGGCTATGAGTTCACGAGTTTCGGGGGCTGCTCAGGAGTTAGGACGGATTCAAGAACTTGAGGTCCATGTCTCAGGGGCCTGGACTGCTGCGAACTTCCAGAAACAGCCTCTGTCTGCCCCCTCCCGCCATGTTTTCTTCTTCCTTGTTCCTTTATGACAGGCTCCTGGGGACAGAGGGACTTGAGCACTCAGAGGAAAGCTCCGAACAAAGGCGAAGTAAAATGGCCCCCGAAGGAGGTCTGGCATGCTGTGACATCTGACCCCTTCTGCGGGCTGGTGGCCTTCCAGACCTCTAGGATGGGCTGTCCATCTTTCCCCTCTGTCCCGATCTCCCTTCAGGATCAACCCGCCAAGTGCTTTTGGAAACCTCGGCAGGTGCAGTCTCTGCCCTGCGCCGTGTCCTGGCGGGCCGTATCCTCTCAGGCGGCGCCATGCTCAGACCTCACTGAGGGCTGAGTGCAAGTTTCCGCATGGCAGAGCACAGTTAGGGAGGGACGTTGTCTGGAAGCAAGGACCAAGAGCAAAGCAGCGACTCTTCCTTCAAAGCTACTCTCTTCCCTTTGCATCACAATTTGTAACCCCCAACTGTAAAAGCTATTGAGACTCACTTTTCGCGCCACACCGACTCTATTTTTATCGCCTCTGTTGTTTGTTTGGGCCGCACCTGGCTATGCTCAGGGCTTACTCCTTCCTGGCTCTGTGCTCAGGGATTGCTGGGGCCCAGGAAACCATATGAGATGCTGGGGTGGAACCTGCGTCTTGGCCGCCACACCCCCATGCAAGCAAGAACCTCTGCTCTTGTGCTATCAGATAACAGACTCTCAAGAGTAGAAGCTAAAGTCCGTGCCAGGGCCTGCAGGCCAGGGTGTGACCTGGCTCTGGTTCCTTCTCTGAATGTTCCCTTTTTCCACGTTCCCCTTGTGAACTGCACAGGAGCCCTCTGGCTTCTCTGCTCTGCTCAGAGACCAAAACAGCCCATGGGTGCTGCTGGGGTCCCGCTGCTCAGGGGCCTCCTCCCACCCTCCTCCTCAGCCCCGTCAGGGCTTACACCAGGCGGCTTCGGCAGGAAGGAAGCGGCCTGCGCCTGTTCCCCCCAACACAGAAGAGACAGGCTGGTTTGCTGTTTCCTGGCTTGGCCTCTTCCTCCCAAATGGGGGACTCCATGAGAATTGAGGGAGTCTCCTTTGAGGGCAGCTCTAGCTTCCCAGTGGGCGTTGGAGCCCGTGAGGAAGATGAACCTAAGGACACCTGTGCGTGCCGTTGGAAGGGCCGACTCTCATCTCCCCACGGTCTTGGTATGCCTGCATATTATGCCATCGAGGGCGCCCACCCGAGAGGCAAAGGGGGAAACTGGCAGCTGGCCAACATGCAGCATCAGGGCACTCCGGGAAGGGGCCGCAGCTGACTAAACTACAGAGGGAGAGACGAGGCGGGAAGCAGGAGGAGCACCGGACAGGACACCCAGAACATGAGGACTGAGCTGGGGTGCGCCCGGGACCTTCTCGGTCTAGGGTCTGAGTTCCTTAGCAGTGGGACTCCTTGAACACGCCATGCTGTAGCTCGTGGCTTGTTGACTTCTTTTCTTTTTAAATCCAGTCCATTCCCTGGCGGTGACTTAAAAGCTGCAAGTGCAAAGCCCAAGTCCCACAAATCCAATGCTTTAGTTTGCCCTGACAGTGGCTTCTCCTGGATCCGTCCGCTTCAGGAGGATACGGCAGGAACCAGTCCTGAGCCCTCTCCCGGTCAGACAACAGAGACCTACACCGTATTTCCTAGACTCCCTCCTGTAAAGACACTAATAAAGCTCACTGAACTTATTCTTGTCCTTTTCCTGCAGATCAGGTAAATGGGAGGTGGACAAATTTCCCTGCATTTCAACTGCATTCATGCACTGCAAAACTCAGACAAGTATCTGACAGCTCGCCCCAGTCCCACGTAATAAAACTGTAACAGTGATTCTAGCCCTGCTCTTATTTAAAGACTCCTTCCCACCTATTTTTTAAAGTCTCTATCTGAATCAGTCAATGGCTGTGAGAAATGATTCTTAA
>JAJIBD010005320.1:0-49570 GCA_021461705.1 Cryptotis parvus
CGTATTTGATATGCCAAATACCAGTAACAATTATAGACCTCATTCCCATGACTTGATGGAATGGCTTGAAGCTCTTTATGTTCCTGGAGTGGGCAGATGCCCTTGGGCTATCTCGCATGTGACAGGACATATGGAGATGTTACTGGTGCCCACTCAAGTAATTGATGATCTACGGGAAGTCAAGTGATCAAGTGATTATAAACTTGTCACTCCACACACATTGACTTCCCAACAACACAGCCACGACTGCCACTAGCACTTGCTCTTAAGACCTGTTGCTGGACTTGATTTCGATCAGATGAAATCTGTGTTTGGTCTGGAAATTAGGTAATCAATACCACTTTATGTTGCACAAAAAATTGGCTTCACCATTGCTATTCATTTCTGCCCCTCCATATTGTTCTTCATAATACCTGCCCTCTGTCTTTTTATTTATTTAAACACAAACCCTGTTTGGATTCACGTTCTCATGAATTCTCATTTAGGTATTGCAGGAGTTTATTGACTGCTCCTCTCACCTCCGTGGTTCCCTCATTCTTCAAGAATCAATTCCCCAAAATAGAAGAATGGTATTATCACATTTTCAAATTAAAAAAGAATTCCCACATATAAATCTTTAGTTTCTCTAAGAAGCATCAGCACACAGCCTAAAGTAATTAGGAAATTTATATTTAAAATCAGCATTCTGTCTCTTAATGGTCTTTTCAAACTTAGTTCCACCTCACTTAAGTCACCAACAATACCATTATCATTAAACGTCATTCTGTGTCAGTTATATGACTACAAAGAAAATAGAAGTGTGTGGAAATTCGTTTTCTTTTTTTCTCTGTACCTGCTGATTTTTATTTGTATTCAAGTCCAGTTTCAGGAAACATTTATTCTTATCAGCTTTCTCTCAAAATACTATAACCTTATAAGAAATATTATTCTTTTTATTTGATTTTCCATGAAAAGTTCGCCTTCTCCTTACCAGACTGCTCTTGTGGGCTTAAACTGTGCCTTGCTCAGAGTAGCTGGAGAGATGGTAGAGGGGAGGGCACTTGCCGTGTATGCAGCCATCCTGGGTCCGATCCTCAACACCTTATAGGGGCTCCTGAACCAGGTGAAGCCCCAAGAAAAGTTTAGTAACCCCCATTCCCTGCCCCTACCTCTGAGTTAAAATCAGTGGATGGAGAATTTTGATGAGTCTAACTCTCAAAAATATTGAGAGTTTTAAGATTAGTTCAATTCTTGAAAGAATGACCTTTCCCTTTGCTGTCCAAGAGAGCAGGAATAGGAAAGGAAATGGCAGGCTGTTGGAGGACATGTTTAGCTAATCTGGGAGTTTTGTTGTTTTGCTCACTCCCAGCTTAATCTTATTTAAGCCAATGTTCATTCTAATGAGATCTCTCTTCTATGTAAACACTTCTAGAGGGTGTGGCAGTTACAGAAGTCACCTTGATTGAATAACTTCTGACTTATACATCTACTAAGAATTCTATGTTTTCTAGATTGGGCACAGCTCCTCTTTTATACCCACTGCACCCAACATGGGACAGTTAGAATTTACCAGGAGACTACCACCCTGGCTACGCTGACACTAAAGGTAGACTATAGGAAGGATCATACTAGTTTGCTCTAAGCAGGCGAGTATGACCCTTTCAGTACACGAGAACAAGATACTCAGAATCACCCTGGTGCAGATAATAATAAGGACCTTGTGGGTACCATCTAGATTACATGAAGCTCATGAAGTTAAGATGTATTACTTTATATCAGCCCCTCTCTCTCCAGTGTTTTACATAAGAGATAATCTCGGGATTAGTCCTTGGTGTAACCTTTGTTTATACCTACAATAGGGTGTGGCACTACACTCTGTTTAGGGTTCTTTGTTGGCATGACAACCTCCCGATTGGGTTACTTTGGTGTATATAAGGGGCTGACTTGAGGCCCCTTCACCTTTTGCCTTTTGGTTCCTCAGCCTTCAGCTTTTGGCTCCTGCGGCTTTTGGCTTTTGGCTTTTGGCCTTCTTCTCTGTGGGACCTCGCCTCGTGGCGTTTATTCCCCTTGGAAGTTTTTACACGTGGTGGTCGCCATCTTGGCCTACACGTGGCTGGGGTTCTAGCCTGGAATCCTAAGCATCGGGTTTTTCCTTTTTGCTGATTTGTATGCCTGAACCTGTGATAAGTAAAGCCCTTTAAAACTGCATCGGATTCCTGAGTGTTCATCCATTCCTCGCCGGCTTCAGAGGTAGAAGGGAACTTGCTTCCCGGCACTGTCGGGGACCCCGCGGAGCGCCCGACAGCAGGCATCCTTTTTTTTTTTTAAATCCAAGAGTAGAGAAGTGATTTTGAGCAAAGAAATGAGTCATTTGCTTGCTCAGTATTTTTTAAATTGTTTAAAAAGTTACTTTATTGAATCACCGTTCAAAGGGCCATTACAAAGCTGTTCATGATTGGGTTTCAGTCATAGTGTCCCAACACCCGTCCTCCCACAGTGCACGTTTCCTACAACCAGTGTGCCTAGTTACCCTCCCCACTCAATCGCCTGCCTCTACGGCATGTTCTCTCTCTCTCTCTCTCTCTCTCTCTCTCTCTCTCTCTCTCTCTCTCTCTCTCTCTCTCTCTCTCTCTCTCTTTTGTTTGCTCGCTCTCTCTCTCCTCTAGTGCATTATGATTTTCTTTGCTCAGTTTTGCCTTATCCAAGTGCTAGATATCTGAGCCCATATGTATCTACCACTCACTTTATGCCAGGAAAATGTTTTACTGCTCTGTGAAATGGTGCAAGAGAACATGAGAAAAACAAAGGTACAATGATTGCAACACAGAACAAAGATTTCCCAGCCCAAGTGTGAAGAAAATTAATCCTCTTGGTCTGCAACCCCCAGAGGTCCAGTGCCAGTGGACCCAGGTACACCCTCTACTCCCCATAAATAGTGTCACCACCCCAGAGATCCAGTGCCCAGAGGGTACACCCTCTACTCTCTCCATAAATAGCGTCGCCTTTTACAATTTATTCCCTTTGTGCTTGTGCCTGTGATTCGGGTCTAAATATTTCCTGAACAAAGATACTCAGAATCCATCATGAAGGCATTTTCCACTCATTGGTTTCTTAGTTTTCAAATTGTACTTCCCTTTTATTTTGATAAAGCCGCGCCTGCAATCGACTTCACGTATGACCCCCATGGCAGATATAAGAGGAACTTTAAGTCCAGATTCGGCTTGTGTTTATACTATGGTGGACACAGCCTGTTGCAAACGTAGTTTGTAGATACCGACCTAACATTGCACTCCAAACCCTGGACTCTGCCACCTTTCCCAGTTGTTGTTGCTTTAAATCTTCACACTGCCTAATTTATCTAAAACATTTCTTTAACATGGCATATACCCACATGATATTACAATACCTCTAAGAGATAATCTATAAAACCTGAGACAACACCTCAGCTACCTAGTCATGCACTATTTATGAAAAGCAAGTGATATCCTATGTCCAAAGTTGTCAAGTTAATTCTCATTTTGATGTCTTGTTAAATGAGGCTGACACAAGAAAGGATGCTTTTAATTTCCTCTTCTAACACTAAGGCACCTATGACAAAGCTTTGTGTTTTCATATATGTGAGAGAAATGTTTAATATTTTTTAGATTTAATTGCTTAATTAAAAACCTTTTCTAATTAGTTGGACCTGGAGACAGAGTACAAAGTGTGTGTGTGTGTATGTGTGTGTGTGTGTGTGTTTATGCACGTGTCTGCGCGCATGCATTGGCAAAGCAGGGAGGGTTGTTATATCACTGAATCCAAATCAAAGACATTATTTTGAAAGTTCATACAATTTGTAGGAATTTTTGGAATTTTTTTCCACAGTACATCTTTCTGGGGAAGGAAATCATGTCTCTCTTTACATATCTATCAAGCTATGTAATAAAATGCTCTACTCTATAGGCACTTGATAAATAATAATTAACGTTGAAACCTAGTCGGATGAGATATCCACTAAATGCATCGCATATGACTGTGAAATATGGCTCTCTCTAAAGGTACAGGGAAAGGCCAGCTCATTAATCCCCTCACATTTAAAAAAATCTTGAGGTAAAATGGCTTTCAGGACCATTAACCTATGTGGCAGATTTCCACTTCATAATTGCTGGATTTGTTGCAAAGTCATCCTTATTACCCCCAAATTTTATACCAGTTCCACAAGAATACTCACCTTAGGACTTAAAATTTTTTAAGAATTGCAGAAATCCAAAGTACAACTTTCTAACTAAGTTTCCTCAGGAACCACAGAGCCACGCTGGCATCTGAAGACTTAAATGTGCCCCTATTCCCTGCTCCCCCCCGCAGCTCAGATCTGTTCTGGTTTTCTGTTTCCTGCCTGCATAATGTTCTGCCTGCGTATTGCAGGACACTTGACCCCTCACCCACAGGAACCTTCCCACCAGCCTCCTGCCGTGTGGTCCCTGCCTGCCCGACCTGGTCATGTATTTGGGCGCATAATTTCATCTCCGTGTACCACTGCTTTTATTCAATTCAACTCTACTGATGGCCAAAGCAATTCAGGTTGTTTGATGACTTTAGGAGACGCCAACCATACTATCACAACTGCCCCTTTGCTTTCCTCTCTTTTAAAATTATTATCAATGCTATGAGAAGCTTTTGTTTTTTCCAAAAGGAATGGTGTTTCCTACTGGAGAGAGCTGACAAATGATGGCCGCTCAATACACAAACGCACACACCAGTGTAATCTGGCCTCCTTGATTTCAGTCGCAATTCCCATGCCCCGTTCTCATTTTTTACAAAAGCAAGGTTCTTACCATATTGAATATGTCAGCATTGATCTCTCATATTATTGCTTCACTGGGCATAATACATTTCCCATGTTAACTGTATAATACCTAACAATACCTCAGAAATTTCCAGCTGGTAGTAGCTGTTGAGCAAATATCAGTTGTTCAACAAAACTGAACTTGTTTAGACAACAGAAGTTTAAAAGCAAAACGAAATGGTATGCCTTCCACCCTGCTATTTCTGAGAACGTCATTCTCTTCTAACTGGTTATATCATCTGATACACTTCTCATGTCTCAGTCTCCTTGTAACAAAGAGGATAGAAAAACAAACTTTATGACACTGAATGGCCATCATATAGGGCTTTAAACTGCCATAGAGTAATATCTAGTATACAATCACTTAATCACTCGATCACTTGAATAATCCTGTTATTCATCAATTTGCTTGAGCGGGCGCCAGTAACATTTCCATTGGACCCTATCACGTGCCAGTGTAGCCCAATGGAATCTGGTTGCTTCAGGAATATGAAGAGCTTCAAACCATTCGTTCAGGGTCTTGATGGAGAAGTCTGACCATCTTGTAGGTGGGCGGCCATGTGATCTTTTGACATCCCGTGGGATCCAGTCAGTAACGGCTCTAGTCCAGTGGTCATCTCCAAATTGCATTACATGTCTAGCCCATCTGATTTTCGATGCCTTGGCAAACGAGACAGCATCCCTGACTCTGGAATAGTGATGGAAGTTGAAACTCCAGATTCCTTCTCTCACTATTAACTTTTAATAATGCTATCCACAGCATAACTGTTATTGTATATAAATATATATATATTCTAATTTCAATGTCTATCACAAACGAGATAGATGTTTCATATATATATATATCTAGTATACAATAAGACTAAAGATAGTTTAAAAGAGTTATGCTGTGAACAGCATTACAAAAGTTAATACTCTCAGTTCTTCCAAACTATGACATGATTTTAGCATTGAAATTTCTGCATTGAGGGAAGTCCCTCAGTCCTAGGCAGACTAGAACACATATGTACACATGTGTACCAAACCAATTTACCCACATAGAATCAATCTTGTGCCTGTGCTTCTATTTCTGTGTGTTGGGGAGGAGGGGGATAGTAGTTTGGCAACTCCTGGAGGTGCTCAGGGACTAGTCCTGATTCTGTGCCCAGGTGCAACTCCTAACGGTGTTCAGTGGACCACACACAGTGCAAGGGATTGAGCCCAAGTTAGCCATATGTAAGGCAAGTACTCTGCCTGCTGCACAATGTTCTCAGTGCCCTGGGCTGTGCTCCTAAGAATACTTGTTCATACAGACATTGTCATACACTCTGTTGCATAATATTGACCATCTTGTTTTTGAAGTTCCACTTAGTTAGGGATTTTCCTGCCTTCATTTCCCAAAGAAATACCCCAATGTTGGGGAAGATATAATTCAATGAAGGCTATGAAAGAATTCAAATACCAAACTCTGAATGGTTGTCCTGTAAAATAATGGTTGCTGAATCAATATTTACCTTTAATAGGAGAACTTTGGCAAATAATTAATTGATAGGATGAAGGAAGTGGAAAAGTTCTTGACTTTTTGTTCCTATAATAGATATGGATAAGGAAACCTGAAAGAACTTTAGATCAACGTAACTATTGCCCAAAATGTATATAATGTTTTATAATTACAGGATATTGAACAATATATTAAATATCTAATGTAGTAAACTTATGAATCATACAGAAGTTTTTTCCTCTGTCTTATATATGAAATTAAAGTATTTTTTATTTATTTATTTTGAGGGGCAGGGAACCCCTGGCTCTGGACTCAGGGTCAGCCCCAGCATATTTATGTAGTAGGAGGAGCAAAAACCAGACTTTCTGCATGCAGATTCTGTAGTCAACCCCACCGCACCTCTTGGACATTCATTTTTATTATGGAGAAATAGTACATTTTAATTTTAAGCTGTTTAAATTGTTAGAATATATTTTACTACTGATAATACAAGTTCCTAAGTTCAGCAGTTGTACTTTGAAAGATAAAAGTGCATATATTTATGTTTCTTTCTTAAAAATCATATTTCTCTGTTAAATTTAATTCGAGGGTAGAACTATTTCCCACTTTTTTTCCCCCCAGAGGACAGAAGACCCAGAAGAGAACACAGAGTTCTGGAGAGAGAAGACCTAGACATCAATTTGAATTCAAAGACTTAAAAGCCACATAACTTTGAAAAATGTACCTAAATCTGTAGTCCAGGTGACTCATCTGTAAAACAGCAATAATGTCTAATCTCTGCACTTCATGAGTAAAAAAAAACCACTGGTTAGCATTTGTTAATAATTGTCATCACTTTTTTTGAGTTTGATTTCCAGTGACTGTCTAGGAGTAATATAGTTAAAAGATCACCAGAGTGTTAACTGCTTCCATGTTTGATTCAAACAATACAAGCATATTATTTGTAACTTGTTGAGTCTAAAATAACCAATTTAAATTTTTAACTAAACTATTAATGTTTTCAAGCTGTATTCATTTAAATGAATTAGTAAGGAAAGTAGGAACTGATAATAATAGAAAGTAAAAGGGACAATTGATGGTATTTATTTTAATTTCAATGTCTATCACAAACGAGATAGATGTTTCATATATTATTAATTACCATAATTAAAATAGCAATTACTGTGATAACACTATCACTATAAGATTAAAATTTGTACTGAATTGGGGTTAAGGCACTTACATGTGGCTTACTCTGGTTCCATCCCAGGCACCACGTATGTTCCCTCATTCAACACTAGGGGTCTTTCGGAGCACAGGAAGAGGAATAGCTGCCCAGGCCATTGGATGTGAGGTCCAAATAACACCTCTTCACTCCTCCCCACCCTACCAAAAAACAGAAAGTTGTAATGAGAAACGTTCCAGAATTAGAACTCTAGTAATTAACACCTTTGCTTTCCCTGACATTTGCACAAGCTTGAAAGACATAGCACATCAAAATAAAATTTCTGCTGAAATTTATTTTTCAGACAATTTCCAAAATCAGGTACCACATCCTTCCTAGTAGTTCATTTCAGAATTAATTTGAGCCACCAAACTGCAGGACTCAGCTCTCACAGGGGCGAAGCCTACCCCAGTGCGGGTCTCAATGACGGAAAGAGATCACAATGACTTTGCAGGACCCTCCAGGCATGCAGCTAATAATTCACTGCTATTCCCATGGCAGGAGAGAGTGAGAAAGTGCAGAAAGGATGAGACGCTACATCCAAGTAGTTCCCAGTTGGAAGTAGAATGGGAATTCCTTCGCCTTTATCAGGAATAATTAGTGGGGACGACTAATAACATTTACCAAATAGTCTGCTCAATGGATACATCAGCCAATTCTTCACATTTCTGTCAAATTCTAACAATAACTATGATTAAAAACAGCTAACCACAAAACACAGTAGTAACACCAAGTCCTGTTATAATTGGCATGCCAATCCAACTGGGAAATAAAATAGAAAAAGAGCAAGTTCACATAGAGATTCCTATCATATAACCAGTGCTTACCATATAACCATAAGAAATGGTTTTACCTGGTCCCAAAATGAGTCACAGTTCTGATAGCCCATAATCTGCTCTCAGGTCAAACTCAACCAATCTAAAACAATCTGAGGTATTTAAAAAAGTCTGAAAAATTTCACCAACCTGTTCAGAGAAAGGTCTAGAGGAAGGGAGGCGAGGAAGCTCAGTGTGTTGGAAGAGAGGAATAATGAACCACTCGCCTTGTATGCTCCTCATAAGCGCTGACATGGGCAAACACACCAGGCATGGAAGGAAATCGGTGGTCTAGTAAAATACGGTCTTTAGCTAAAGGTCAAGCGAAATTGTAGTGGAAATCTTTTGGGATGCTTTTAAGCAGGATTTAAAGAGGAGAGGTGGAGGGGGCTCATTAGGGCTTGCACTTAAGTACCAGTTTCACTGTATCAGGAAAATTGTTCATTTGTGTGAATATTTGACCTCTGTCAGTGTGCCAAGCTGCCTGGGCCTGGGGTGAGCTCTGGCTCGTGTGTGCTTGCAGAAGTTAAAGCCACCTGGGGACTACTTTCAAAGGAGACTGCCAAGGTTAGCAGATCTGGATTC
The DNA here is from genome assembly GCA_021461705.1 of Cryptotis parvus. Taxonomy (NCBI): domain Eukaryota; kingdom Metazoa; phylum Chordata; class Mammalia; order Eulipotyphla; family Soricidae; genus Cryptotis; species Cryptotis parvus. Next base: position 8,889 of record JAJIBD010005320.1, read on the forward strand.
TGACCGTCCTTGTCTTTCTTTGCCATTTATATCTGTTTGCAAAGTTCAAATACTTCTTGCTCACCTTCCCCCTACCAAAAAAGTGCAGCAATTGCAATAAAGTGATAGAACAGATTTTAAAGGGATGCAGCTATAAAAGGAGATGGTGAAATAAAAATGTTTCATTTGGTAAGGCAGGTTATTTAGGGAAGTGTCATTGTAGATAACTAGGTAATGGTGACCATATTTCTTGCGTAAATTCGATTTAGTCTTAAACGGTTATGATGCCATGCCTTTGAACCAGAGCCAGGTATTACAAATGCATCAGTGATGAAAAATGTGAAAAGATTTTCAACCAGATTGTTATGCAGAGAAATTTAAAACTAGCAATCCTTTAAATTTTTCAAATAATTGAAGCTTTTAATCACATATCTACCTAAATTAGTTCAGGGCTTTCTTCTGGCTCTGTGCTCAGGAATCACTCCTTACAGTGTGCTGGGGTCTGTATACAGTGCCTAGGTTTAAACCAGGGTCTGCTATGTCCAAGGCAAGTATTTTACCCCCATAGACTATTGCTAACTCTATTTAATCTTTCTAAAAATGCTTTCTACATTGCATGCAGAGACGGCTTCAATTTTTTTTTGCATTGTTGGGAGTAGCACATGAGCATCACTGGGTATAGTCCCAAGTAAAGGAATGTTTCTATGGGATTCATTTCCCCCTTCCTCCCCCCTCAATATAAAAAAGATAGTTTTAAATTTCTATTATGTTATAATTATTAAGAGGCATTTTTTCTAAAAACATATGATCCAGAAAATAATATTTCAATGCCAGTTAGAAACCTATCACTTGATCACTTGAATCCCGTTGTTCATCGATTTGCTCGAGCAGGCGCTAGAAACATTTCCATTGGACCCTATCACGTGCCAATGTAGCCCAATGGCATCTGGTTGATTCAGGAATACAAAGAGCCTCAAACCATTCCTTCAGGGTCTTAACAAGGAAGTCTGACCATCTTGTAAGTGGGCGGCCACGTGATCTTTTGACATCCCATGGGATACAGTCGGTAACGGCTCTAGTCCAGCGGTTGTCTCCAAATTGCATTATATGTCCAGCCCATCTGATTTTCGATGCCTTGGCAAATGAGACAGCGTCCCTGATTCTGGAATAGCGACGGAGGTCAGAACTCCAGATTCCTTCACTCTCTTGAGTGAGGCGTGATATTCCAAGCATAGCTCTTTCGATGCCTCTCTGGGAGACCCGAATAGCATTCTCATCCTGCTTGCATAGGGCCCAGGTCTCTGAGGCGTATGTTAATGCAGGGAGAATGGTGGAGTCAAAGAGATGTGCCCGGAGCCAGAGGTTCTTTGTCCTTTTAGCTATTTCTTCGATGCCTTTGAAGGCATTCCATGCCCGTCGTTCATCATGTTGACTTCTCGACCTAGGTACACATAACTGCTGCATTCAGAGATGTTTGTTCCATTGAGAGTGAATGGGGCCTCAGGAACTAGTTCATTTCTCATGAACATAGTTTTCTTCAGATTCAGCTGTAGACCTACCTTTCCACATTCTCGGTCAAAGTCAGCCAGCATTTGTGCCGCTTGGCTAATGTTTGCTGTTATTAGAACGATGTCATCAGCGAAGCGGAGGTGGTGTAGTTGCCGACCATCTATCTTCACTCCCATTCCTTCCCATTCTAATTGTCTCATGATGTTCTCGAGGGTGGCACTGAAGAGTTTTGGTGAGATGGTATCACCCTGTCGAACCCCTCTTTTGACATCAATGATCACTTCTTTGTAGAATGGTGAGATCCTGGTGGTGAATCCGTAATACAGCTCACGAAGGATCTTGATGTATTGGGTTTGAACACCCTGTTTGACTAGGGCTTCAATGACTGCTTCAGTCTCCACAGAATCAAAGGCTTTCTGTAAATCAATGAACGTGAGACAGAGCGGCATCTTGTACTCCCTACAAACCTCAATGAGCTTGGTTACTGTGTGGATATGGTCGATTGTGCTGAATCCTTCCTGGAAACCTGCTTGCTCGCATGGTTGTCCTTCGTCTAGTGTTCTGCTAATCCTGTTCAGGATGACTCCTGTAAACAGCTTGTAGATGACAGACAACAGGCAGATGGGGCGATAGTTGCCGATGTTGTGAATGTCTCCCTTCTTGAACAGTAGAACTATCCTGCTGGTTTTCCATTGGGAGGGCACCTTGCATTCGGACAGGTAGCGTGTGAAGAGCCGAGCTAGTGTATTGATGAGTACTGACGGCAGATTCTTCAGGTGTTTGGGTCTGACTTTGTCTGGGCCTGGTGCTTTTCCCTTCTTTACCAACGAGATGGCATGTCGGATTTCAGAAGGGAGAACGTTGGGAATGACATATCCATCCTGTGGAATTTGGTATGTGGGCAGGTGGATGTGGCTATCAAAGAGATTTGAGTAGAAGTCCTGAATAATCTTCTCCATTGCCTTTCTGGAAGATGTGATAGATCCATCAGGGCGTCGGAGGGCAGTCATCTTGGTCTTATAGTTGGCGAAGGACAGGCGGGCAGTGCGAATACTTTTCCTGGCTTCTGCTGCATCTTCCAGTATTTCTGCTCTTCTGTCTTTGAGGTCTGCTTTTATCGCTTCTCTGCACTGTTTAGCAAGCTTGGACATTAGCATTTGGTCTCCTGAGGCTCGCGCCTTGCCACGTTGGCGAATGAGCTCAAGAGTTTCTGAAGACAAGCGTCCTTTTTGTGTCTTTCTCTCTCTCAGCATTCTTCGCACAATCATGGAGGTGCTGAACCAGTCAGTTGTATTCTTCATCGATGTCATCAATGATGGTATCTTCCCATGTTGCCGCAATGGTGCCAAAGAGTTCCCAGTTGGTGGTCGTTCTGGGAGTTCTCTTCTTAAACATTGCAGCTTTTTCTCCCCGTTGCGAGAAGTAGAATTTTGCACGAAGGAGGCGGTGGTCCAATCCTGTCTGGAATTTGGGGACAACAGCAACATTGGTCAGACAAAGCCGTCGATTGAAGATGATGTGGTCAATTTCATTGTGGAACTGTCCGCCAGGAGATTCCCATGTCCAACGTTTCGCTTCAGCCTTCTGAAACTGTGAGTTCCCATGAATGGTCTTGGTGGACATGATGAACTCAGATAGTCTCTCACCCTGTTCGTTTCCATTCTAGGCCATGGGTCCCGATGTGGAGTTCTTCAGCAGATCTTCTCGGTCCTATCTTGGCATTAAAATCACCGACTATGATCTTGTAGAAGGTGGGATCTTTTTTTTATAGAACTCCTCCAATTCCATGTAGAATTTCTCAATTTCATCTTCTTTGTATGTGGATGTTGGTGCATAGACAATGAAGATAGAAATTGCTGGCAGTGGGCCACATCTCCTCAAGTGTAATCGTCCTATTCGGTTTGTTAGGCATTCAAATGAATCAATGTTGACAGCCATGTTCGTGTTGACAAGGACACCAACACCACTGGCGCCTCTTTCATCACATGTTCCAAGGAACAATTCTTCTCCAGTGTCAAATACAGAATGATGCGACTGGCGCCTCCTCGTCTCAGTCAGACCAATGATGTCGTACTTGGTCTTATGCGCTTGCACCATCAGATCCTCAATATATGCTTCCGATGCCAGCGTACGTGCATTGAAAGTACAGACAGTCATTTTAGTCCTTCTTTGTTTTGGCAGCCTAGGACAGCCGTGAAACTTTATCAGGCACTGCTTGTTTGCCTTTCTTACTGCTGCCATATTAAGGGCTCTTTCGGGGTCAGGAAAATAAACATTTTTGTTACTGGATTTGGCATATCGAACACGCATCGTACAGCTTGCCAGGCTCTGCCATGCGGGTGCTATATTCTCATTACTTTGTGGGGCTCTCTCACAGGGGTAGGTAGAATATTTATGGTAATTTGGAGGTAAATTGCCTGGCAGCTGTGCGGCCACCGCAATGGAAAAAGCTGAAAACCTATAGAAATATTTTAAGTTTCTATTTGGATAGTATGTGAAAAAGCTTCAGAATTATAAAGAATTCAAAGATTATTTTTACAAACTATCAATTAATAGTATAGTGATCAAGGTTATATTTATATATGTAATGACCTCAATTGACTTTTAATGGAAGGGATTCACTTTTAATTAGAATTCTGAGGGGGAGATAACAAATTATTTCATGAAGCAATTATTGAGATTATAGTTCAACACATGCAGATTTTCCTGCAACCTTGCTCTTCTGAAGTCAGATATGTGTTTTCTTTCCAAACACGCAAAAATAAAAATACTTAGCTACCCTTTTCCTGGTTGAGACCCTGGGACAATCTGGGAGGCAGGGCGGTAGGCCAGCTTCGACCCTATGTCTCCAGACAGACTATCTGATGCAGTGGGCCTCACGGGTGGCTTATGTGAGGCCAGAAGGGGTGAGAGATGGTCCTCTTCTCCCCAGCTGCCTCTGCCACCGGGACCCTAAATCTGCCACTGGACTGGTTTAGGACTGATAAAGTCTGCGATGAGCCCCTGCATGGTGTGGGCCTGAGCCCCACCCTCCCCACAAGATAGCTGTCAAGTCACACCTGACGTCTACTTGATCTCTAGGCATGAGAGTTGATCCCCACCACCCGAGATTTCTTGGGGAATCAGGCTGGAGCGAGGAATTGCTCTTTGCTGGTAAGGAAAGTCAGTCCTAGGCCTTACCCAGGTTACCTCAAGACACCAGGATACCTCAAGAACGTTACTTCAAGGAAGACAACGTTCTTGTCTTCCTCGCAGAAAAAGAATTTTCAGTAGTATACAAGCAGTGAAGTAAAACACATTTTATTATGGAGGTTTAGGAAGCAGAGGAAGAGGGAAAGTGAGAGAGAGAGAGAGTCACATCTCAAGAGGGGAGATGCGGGTGACACACGTGCTCGGGCACCACATGTGCTCAGCCACGTGGGCTCAAGCAGCGCGTGGGTTCGGGCATCATATGCAGCCGTCCTTTGGTCAGGATGGCTTTTATAGATTTCTCCCCAAGCTACTCCCATGTGGGCCTTCAACCTAGGTTAAAGTCCATTGCTCGGCCTTTGCCAAGGAGTGGTCTTCTTTGAAAATCTCCTTTTCTTGACTCTGTCCTGCTGGAGTGTAACTGGATTAAGAGCTGTACAGAGACAGGTTGACCCAGTTTCCTCAAGGTCTACTGAGGGTTAATATGCCTCATCAGATCTTGGCTCCTGGTTCCAAAAGGTGACTCTGGACAGCCTTAGAGCAAGAATTCACTGCCATGCGGGCCCCCTGTCTGCCTACCTACACCATATCCAGTTAAATTTTCTGGATTTTGGGGAGCATCAGCGGCAAACTCCACAATACTAACTTCCCAGTAGTAACACACCAGATTGAATGGGAATGTCATGTAGAAGCCAAGCATTTTGATTAACACAAACATTATAACACAGAACCCTTGACTTGCAGCAACAGCTTAGTTAAGCCTCAGAGCAGAACATAGTGTCCCCAAGATGAGGTACAACTATTTTCACAAATTTTCTTCTATAAAAATATTTTTTTAATCATCGAATTAGCCACGTACTGTCAACAAGCAGTATAAAATAAATTACTGGGGCCCTGCTATGGGGAAGGGTTGAGGAGTGGTTGGGAAACGGGAGACAATGGTGGAGGGAATGTGACGGTGGCATTGGGGTTGAGGTTGGAATATTGATGCCTGTACACAACCACCATGGAGAAATTTGTAAACCACAGTGTTAAAATGAAGTGAGAAAGAATTTTAAGTTAATGAAATGAAAACAATGTTGACCTCTGAGGAGTTTTGTTTTGTTTTCTATCAACCCTGTTTAGTGAGTTATGAATTATGTTGGAAATGAAATTTGATGAAATTTATATTTAGTTTCTTTCTGTTAACTCAAATTTCCTTCCCCTTTGATCAAGCAATTTTGGAGAATTTAGCTCCTTTATAAGGCACAGTTTACACTAACTAGCTCTTCATTAACTTCCCAGGGTATTTTTTTTTTCAGGAAGAAAGAGGGCAGAAAATGGTGCTTCTCTTTAAATGGGGTCTAATGTGACAGGGAGCACTGCTAAAATTCTCCATAGCAACAGAGAGAAAAGCTTGTTTCTTTCCTCTAAAAATATGCAAGAGTTTCGGCCTTGTCCAATGCTAGGAGAAAAAGTAGCAGTAAGATGCAGGCTTTCATGCTGAGCCTGAGTTAATTGTATTAGTCATGGTAATAGTGCCCTCCAGAGGAATTCTGCTGGAATTTGAAGGAGGAAATGGGAGCAGTGGAAATGATGGGTTTAAATACACCCTTACAAAGTAAATTAACATATTGATCTTAGCTAGGTAATTAACATAAGCTTTAGTCTAAATTCAGTGCTCAGGGCCAACTCTTATATGCAGGTCTACAAATAACAAGTATACACTATTTGCAATTCTAGACAAATGTGAATGTGTGTTTATATATTATATTATACTCTTGGTAGAACTTAAAATACTTCTTATACTATCTTAGAGTAAATTTAATTTTCAAATTTAAGTAATAGAATGAGATTAAGGAATTCAAAATTGTAACCCTGCTGTTATTTTTTTCTTTATTTTCTGTATTTTGGAAAGTTCTTAAAATTGAGTAGAAGTAGAGATATAAGGACATTAGTATCAATAAATTAGGTAGCAACAATAATCATTAATTTTCATAAATAAACATAAAGCACTTTACTTTAGATAGTAAGTCCCAATTAAAAACACAAAATCTTAATCATAGCATGAAAATAAAAATAAAAATGATGCTATCATTTAAATATTTATGCTTTGCAAATTTTAGAAAATGAACTATTATTATTTAATGTAGTAATTTTCCACATTTGGACTTCCCTCTCGTCAGAACTCCACCCAGCAGACCAGCCCATCACAGCCCGGGTCATCGATACCCACCCTGCAGCAGTTTTTTTCCTCAATCCGGCCCAGGTATGCTGGTCCAGAGACTCTCAGACATGGGGCAGAGCTGTTCCTTGCTCTCCCTGTGCCCAGCCGTTCATGAGGCAGTCGGGAGGCATGGCGGATTCTAGGCCTGGCTCACCACCTCGGCAGAGCCTCATTACAAGCCAGACCACCCCCCCTCACTCCACGGGCGCTGCCGTTTTCCACATTTGGACTTCCCCTCTCGTCAGAACTCCACCCAGCAGACCAGCCCATCACAACCCGGCTCACGTGGCCGCAAGCGGCCGCACGGCTCATCAATAAATGCTTTATTTGGAGGTGTTTAAAAGAGTTTGCCTCCGCTCGGCAAGCCTGGCAAGCTTCTCGTGTTGTATTTGATATGCCAAATTCAGTAACAATTATATTAGGTCATTCCCATGACCTAATATAATGGTTTGAGGCTCTTTATGTTCCTGTAGCAAGCCGTGCCCTCTGGCTCTACTGGCATGAGACAGGACATATGGAGATATTACTGGTGCCCGCTCTAGTAATTTATCATAATTATTATAATTGTTTATACTATTTTTTGTTATTCTAGGAATTGAGGGAAATGCTGGGAAAACATATCCATGTATACTGATATTCCAGCTTTTTCTCCCTTACTACAGACAGCCCCTACCATAATGATTTTATGAACTTGAAATTATAGTATAAAACAGAAGCTATCAGAAAGCAAATTGCTCTCAGTGACTAAGAAAAAAAGGAAAAGAAAATAAATAAAAGAAAACTTAAGGACTTAAAATTTTTTCTTTTAAGCAATACCCAAAACAATAAAAGGAAGAAAAAGTGAAACAAAAATAAGGGGCCAGTGAAATAGTACAGGCATTAAGGTGTTTGCTTTGCACATGGTCAACCTGGTTTGATTCAGGCACTAAATGTGGCTCAGGAGTGGACCAGGAGTGGTCTCTAAACAGAGCCAGGAGTGAGCCCTGAGCACCAACTTTAAGACCATGGAGACAGCTTAAACGTCTGGAGTGGATTGTATGCAAGCAGGAGTCCCCGACACCTCATAGTCCCGTGATCACCAGACAAGTTATCCCTAAGCACTGACCCAGAGTAGCCTCTGAAGATGAACAGAGATAATACAAAACTAAACAAAATATAACAAAACTAAACCAAACACTATGTGGTGTTGAAGAGATAGCACAGCCTGCAGGACACTTTCATTGCCAGCAATATCCAAATTCAATCCCTGATACCTTATTTGGGCTCCCAAGCACTGCCAGAGTGATCACTAAACACCACTGGGTGTGGTTCCCCTTAAAACAAACCCCATTAAATATAATATTACATAATGAAAGTGGTGGGGGGGAGAGGGTGGTCTGAGAGTGGGGAGACACCAGAAGAAGTTGGAGGGAAGCTGATACTTGGTGGTGGGTGTGGTGCTGAGACGTTTTTGTGCATGAAACCCTCCCATTTACAGCATTGTAAATCGCAGTGTGTAAAATACAGTTTGAAGAAATAAAATGGAAACTTACGAGGAAGCTTCTACCCCGCCACTCAGTTAAAAGTATTTGTAATGCCACAACATTAGAGTCCTGGACTTAAATTGTGCTTATATTTAATTTAAAATTATTCTACGTATAATGAAATAATCACAGTTTCCCTCCTTTGGTTATCAATTTGCAAAGACAACTTAATAGACATCCAGTGGTAAGTAATTCATAATTCAAAATCAACTCAATAAGGGGTGTGGAACAATAGTACTGCTACCAGGAGTCTTGCCTTGCATGTGGCTGTCCCAGGTTCTATCCCCATCCCCTGAACCTGGAAGGAGTGAGTGAACCCTGAACTGTTCCTTCACCAGTGTACATTTCCCACCACCAATGTCCTCAGTTTCTCCCTACATCCCCCCTCCCAGCTCTAGAAACAGGCACCTCTCTTGGTCTCTGCCTCTCTGTCTCTCTGTCTCTGCTCTCTCTCTGCCCCTCCCCTTCCCATTTTGGTTTTGTGGCTTGCAATACAGGTACTGAGAAAGTTATCTTGCATGTCCCTTTACTTTCTCTTTGTTCCCAGTTACTCAGTTCTTGTCCAGAGTGATCATTTCCAACTATCATGGTCTTAGTGGTCTCTTCTTTGTCCTAACTTTGCCCTCCCCACCACCACCTGTGAAAAGCTTGCAACTGCCCACCACTTGTGGCAAGCTTTCAACCATGGACCAGTCCTGACTCTTGTTTCTACTGTTGCTGGGGATTAGTGAGGCCACTCCTGAGTACACACACACTGCATGTAGCCATATTTGAAGAGGGCTGATGATCCCTGGATCTTGGAAGTAAACTAACATAGTTGTCAGGTGCTGAAAAGTCCAGTGATTGTGTGGCTGTGGCATGAAGAGATGTTCAAGTGTTTTCTAGGTCAGTGGTGATGAGCTTCTGGGCTCCGTTTCACTTTAAGATCACTTTGTATGTGCATCCGGAGGTGTCACTGCAGGAAGTCAATTTCACAGTCCCTAGGACAAGGAGCAACAGCATAGCATGAACAATAAGCTACTGGGCGCTCAACCTTTTGATTGTTTTGTTTCCCCAGAAGTGATGGCTGTCATGAGTTCAACACTCGGTGTTCGCATGTTGTTGCAGATATTGTTGCCCAGAGCCTCTGCATCTTGCCTGGAGTTGCCTCCTGCAGGCCACTTTGTAGATGGGAGGAGGACAGTTTGAATGTGGCAGTTTATCTTACCATATATTCTATGTTAGCTGGTACAAATATTTTCTCTCATGCTGCCACAATCATCGTGGGACTAGCTAGATCTTACCAGTATATTTACCTGGCCATGTTGTACTTCTAAGTAATTAGACCAGAGAGAAATGCTGTTTGCCTCCATGTAATCACATGTGGCTCTCTAATAAGTCTAAAGGCTAATATACAAAACAACTAGGAAGTAAGGATGAGACGCTTGTGAAGGCTTGGAGAAATATATACCTGTCTGTAGACTATCCATTGGTAAAGATACATGCCCCTTCTCTACTCTACCCTGCAGGGGCAGATCTCGGTTGAGGCAATATTAATATTTCAATGGAGCTAGGTGAGGTACTGGGAGAAGTTACCTTTGGGGGATTGACCCCAACTGCTTCCCATTGGTGTGGGCCATCTGTGTTGAAGGAATATAAAAACTGTAGCCCGCTTTCTTCTGCTCTCTTTCTCCCTCTTGCCATTTGCCTTGTCACCCTCTCCTCTCTGTTTTCCTCCCTGTTGGGCCTTAACACGGGGTGGCCGCCATCTTGGTCTAAGAATTCTAAACCTATACCTATTCTTGACCTAAGAATTCTAAGCCCAGTCGGGAACCCAAAGTCTGGGGTTTTCCTGTTGTTGGATTGTATACCAGAACCTGTGGGAGTAAAGACTTTTGAAACTTTGCTGGATTCCTGTGTCCACCGGCAACGGACCCCATCGGGCTGAAGGGAATCCCCTATACCCTGGTCCAGATTTTGTCCGGGGCTCCAGTGTTCCCCAGCAGTATGTGTTTGGATTCTGACCTTAGAAATATCAGACTTTCCAAATTTCAACTTGGGGATTTATGCTTCCGTGATTTTGGCATTCAGGGTTGTGTATTTTTTAGGATCACGATGAGCAAAGTAACTTTTCCTCATATATGCATATATTTATTGATCCTGATTTTGTCAATATCAAAGTAACTTTTCCTTAGATATTTTTGTCTTGATCTTGGCAGATTAATCAATAAGTTAATGTAATACTTCTTCACGAAGTTAATGTAGCACTTTATTGATGATTCTCATTCTCTGAAAAAGCTATAGGCACAATTATTTATTTCTTCAAAATTTTGTAAATTTTTGTATTGAGACAAAAATTATGCCTGACTGGAGGGAGTCTTGCAATTTGGAGAAAGTGAATACTATCATATTTTAATCAGAGTCTCTGTTTTTCAACTAGCAAGGGTTGTCTTTTATCACTGTCATTATCAACATATTTAGAATTATTTATATATACTTTCCATGTTTTGAAATTATTTACCATGCTTAACGTTATTGTGTTCTAGGCTGGGAAAGATAATATTTTTTTAACTTAAGAATCAATTATAATAAAAGGTTTATGACAAATTTCAATTGAAGTTGAAAAGAATCACTCACTTCTCAATCTCAAAGTTTATTTGCGATTAACCTTTCATCCCACTTGTCTCTGCTATTTCACCTTACCTTGTGTTTAAACCTCTGCTGATTAGTCACATTATGTTGTCAGTATTTATTCAGAGAGATGCATAGTATTTTATTCATCATAATTTATTCTGTATGTTGCTACTTCTCATGTTTGGCTTTATTTTTCTTTCAAAATATCCACTGATTATTCTTTTTAGTAACAGAGATTTTAAATAGTTTAATCCTACTATGTTCAAATAATAATAATACTTAATCGAAAATTACCTTTTTTTCCCTCTAAATCTTGAGAGCTGATTTGGAGTAAAAAGTTAAGCATTTTCATTGTTTTCTCTCATGGACTTGAAGATATTTCATTTAATAATGTGGACTTGTTTGCAGTTTTCAAAGTCTTGCAACAGATGACTCTTTTCTCATAGTTTTATAAATTATTTCTCTTCCATTCTGGCATTATAAAGTTTTCATATATACACATAAATAGTACAGATATGTATCTATATGGATTTTAAAATTTTATATTGCACATCACTCTTTTGTTTCTATAAAATCCAGTTTCTTGACTTTTACCAAGTTTAATAAAGATTTGGCATCATATATTTAGGAAAATTTAAGAATATATATGTAAAGTTTCCTTATATTTTATATTTTAAGTTTATATTTAAAATTAAATATATTTAATATATTTTTAAATGTCCTAAATATATCATATGTATAAGTAAACTTATCTGTTTTCTAAGAACTCTGGTTCTATAAAATTACATGAGTATGTTCTAATTTTATGTCCTATTTCAAACTTTTTATTTTCTATATATCTATGCTACTTTCCTGAGTAATTACAACTAACTTCCAGATTATTGAGGATTGCTTTAATTGATCTAAATCTGCTATTTAATACATTTAATTGAACATATTTTTCAATGATAGGGCAGACGTTCGAATGGGTCGCCGTCCACCACGGAGGGCGTCGCGATCTGCCCGAGGTTATCTAGAGTCACCAAAAGTTGTTATGGACAGACATGGGGCAGAGCTGCTACTGACTCTCACTGTGCCCAGCCACTCATGAGGTGCCGGGAGGGATGGCAGGTTCTAGCCCTGGCCCACCACCACAGCAGAGCCTCACAACAAGCCAGACGACCCCCACTCCATGAGGACCTCCATTTTCCACATCCAGACTTCCTCCTTGTCAGAACTCCACCCAGCAGACCAGCCTATCACAGCCCGGCTCGTGCGGCCGCTTGTGGCTGCGCGGTTCATCAATAAATGCTGGATTTTGAGATGACTACAAGAGTATGCTACCCACACGGTTGAGCCTGGCAAGCTACCCGTGTCGTATTTGATATGCCAGATACCAGTAACAATTATAGACCTCATTCCCATGACCTGATGGAATGGTTTGAGGCTCTTTATGTTCCTGGAGCAAGCAGGTGCCCTTGGGCTCTACTTGCATGAGACAGGTCATATGGAGATGTAACTGGTGCCCGCTCGAGCAAATCGAAGATAAACGGGAAGACAGTGACAGTGACAGTGACTGATTTGGTCATAATATGTTAGTTTTGTTTCATTACTTGGTTTTAGCCCTGTATGCCCTTCCAGAGCTAGGAGCAAGCCCAGAGCACTGCCAGGTATAAGCTCCCCCTGGCCAAAATTACTAAAAGCCAAATTCTGAAAACAAGTCATATACATTCTTCCTGTTCGTAATCTTATTTCTGTTGATGCTCACTTTTATAATTTTTGTTTTATTTTAGTCACCCTGATACAAAAATTATCCACTCTTGTCAACGACAGTGTCACATACACACACAATTCCACCAGGACACTTTCTCATCCGCTGTCCATCTCCTCCACCACTATCTTGGAGTGGCTACCCATTGGCAAATCGCTGCTTGCCATCTCTGTCCCATCTGTTAAATTGCTTTCTTTGCTTTCTTTCCTTATATTTCATGTGTAGGTGAAATAAAGAGCACGGAAATTCTCCATGTGAATTAGTTCACTTTGCATAACTTCAATATCCTTGCATTTTCTTGCAAATGGCAAACTATCTTTTAAGCAGCTGAGTCATGTTTCTTTGCATATGTATATAGATTTATGCCATGATTTCTTTAGCCATCTGTTGATGAGCACATAGATTACTTCCATAATTTTGCTCTCATTAATATTGCTGCAGTTAATTGTGGTTCATACAGCTAGGTGTTAATGATTTCATAGTTTCAAATACACACCCAGAAATGTTATTGTTGAATCATATGGTACAGTTTCCAAAAAACTGCTCCACCGATTTGCTTCACAACGGCAGTGTCTGCAAGAACTTTTTTCCCCTGTGCATCCTTGCCAACACTTGTTACTACCAAAGAGATGTAAGCGGCTGGAGGGATAGTACCATGGGAAAGACACTTGCCTTGCACATGATGGCTCTGGGTTTATTCCCCATCCCCCGCGAGCACGCCGAGAGAAATTCCTGAGTGCAGAGCCAGGAGAAACCCCTGAGCATTGCCGGAGTCACCCAAAAAGAAAAAATATGCAAGAAATTCTCACAGAAATGGTATTCTGATTTGATTTCCATACAGCTAATAAAGACAATAAATATTTTTATTTATCTGTGAACCATCATTATGTCTGTTTCTGAGCCGTGTCAATTCAGACCATCATTTAAACAATTGATTAACCTGTTTTGCTTATTGTTCAGTGATTTTTTAATTTGCTTTAAGTACTACCCCCCTAAAAGGCTGTTACGGGCAAATAATGCTCCCATTCAGTAGGCTGCATCTCTTTCTTCTTTTATTGTCTTTTGCTGCACAATAATTTGATATCAGCCTAGTTGTTTGTTTACTTTCATTTATTTTGCCATTGGTACTGAGTCTCCAAATAGGACTCTAATGTTTATAATGGAGCATACAACCAGTTTTCTCTTATCTAATTTATAATTCAGTGTATTATATCCAGGTAATTAATCTATTTTAATTTATTCTTATGTATAGACTTACAGAGCGATCCAATTTTACTTCTTTCCCAGTGGCTTTGCTGTTTCCCCAATGCCATTTGCTGAATAAATTTTCTTTTATCTACTTCATGATCACAGCACTGTAGAATCTGTTGTAGGTTAAGTGTTGATGTGTGTGTATATGTGTATGTTTACATGAGTGTGTAGTCAGCTGTGGGTTTATAATATCTAGTTCTTGTTGGTACAAAAACCAGAGAGGACGAATGAGTTACGGACGAGGCCCTTGCAAGCAAGGGTCATTCCCGGGACCCACCCTCAATGAGTGGGCAGGCCGATGTCTGTGAGTCCGACTCTGGAAAAATATTGGCATGCTTCTCCTTTGCTAGTTGCCCATTATCACTAGTTATACATTATCCATAGCACACAACCATAAGCTCTCCTCTGCCTACACATCCATTGTCTCATTGTCTAGTTTGAACGTTAAGCATTAATCTACCTCTTATGATTATGTTCAGGAGTGCATAGGCCTTGGGCTATATGGTGTAGACACCATGTATGGCGGTCTACACCGGCTCCTTTGTTCTCTTTAATTGTGTCAGTCTGTACCTATATGTCAACAAAAGGAGGTCCTGTTCTGCTGCTCGGGGCCATGTGTCAGGAAGAGCAGTGGTCCTCTGCTACTTCATTCTACTCGGTGACTCATCTCTACACCCCAATCCAAAGAGATCTCCTTACATCAGGTTCTAATTCTACTAAAATACTTTTTATTCCCACTTCTTTTTTATCCAAAATGGGCACTGAATCATATAAAATCCTTCCTCTCATATACAGAGACTGTATGGTTTTATTTTACCTTCCTTAATACGTGTGGTTTAATGTCACTTACTGATTTCAGAATGTTGAACTTATTCTCGTGCCGCTGGAATAAATCTCACTTAGTCATGGTCTCTGACCCTTTTATTATAATCCTGAATTTCATTTGCTTGTATTTTGTTCAGAATCATTGCACCTATGTTTATCAGAGATAATGGTCATAATTCATTTTTGTGTGTGACACTGTCTGCTTTGGGCATCGAATCAATATTGGCCTTGAAAAAATGCATTTAAACATTATTCCTGTTCAGTTTTTTGACTACTGAAAAATTTAGCGTAAGTGTTTTTTCTTTAGGATGAAACCAGAATCACAGCAGAACCTGGCAAGCTACCTGTGGTGTACTCAATATGCCAAAAACAGTAACAATAATGAACCTCATTCCCAACAAATTGAGATGTTACTGGCACTCACTAGAGCAAATTGATGAACAACAGGAAGACAAGTGATACTAGTGATACAAGAAGATTTTTTTTTCTTAAAAGGGTTAGAGTTCATGAATAAGCCATCTCTCTGAACTTTTGCTTTCTGGGAGATTGGGTCAGTGGCCTTTCCTGGGTCCTTAAAAATGAGGCACCACTCCTGGTGTTGCTTGATCAGCTGGAGGGCCAGTGCTGGGTCCAGAGGTGAGAGATGCTCAGGTGAAAGAGTGCCAGCAAGCAACAGCGCAGCCTGGTGGTCTCTGGATTGCGTCCAGTGGCACTTGGTTCCCTCCTCCTCACTTTGGGCTATTTCTTAAATTATATTTGCAGTTTTCCATGACATCAATTGTTTTCATATTTTCTATTTCTTCCTGATTCACTTCTAGTAGACTGCACTTTTCTCTGAAAACTTATCTATGCCTTCTATATTATCAAATTCTACCAACATGGTAGTTTCTTAAGATTTCTGTTATAGTATAGTGTCATTTCCTTTTTCCATTCCAATTCCATTTACTAATTCTCTTTTATTCCCTTTGTGAATCTAGGTAAAGCTTTTCAGTTTTTCTCTTTTTTGAAGGAACAGCTCTTGGTTTCGTTGATTTTTTTCAAATTAGCTTCTATTTATTTCCTCTTTGGTGTTTTCTATTTCCTTCTGTCTACTAACTCTTGTCTTGTTTTATTTGTCTTTTCCATTTGCTTTAGTTGTAATATTAAATCGTTCTTCTAGTTTCTTACTATAGGTTTGTATTGATTGGTATCAGTTTCCCTCTTAGTACCACTTTTGCTACATTCTACTTATTCTGATAATTTGCCTTGATTTTTCTCTCAAAGTATTTATAATTTCCTAATTGACTCAATGATTTTGAGTAGCATGTTGTTCATTCTCCATGTTTGTGTTTTACAGTTTTCTCTCTAGATGGAAAAATAAAATACACGTTATGACTTCAATCTTTGTAACTTCACTGGCAGTTTCTTTGTGCCTACCAGATGGTTTATCATTCAGACCCCACTGTGTAAGCTTGATAAAAAATGTAATTTTTTCTGTTTGGGTATGAAATGTTTTGTAAATGTTACACCACTAGTTTTTCATCTACGTATACTGTTCCCTTATTTTCTGATGATCTTTCCAGGTTGTAAAGTTTGTGTTAAATTCCCTATTGTTGTTGTGTTTCTACCAGGGCCAATTTATAGTTCACTAATACTAGGTTTATATATTTTGATGCTTTGTTGTTTGTTAATAAAATTATTCTCAAGTTCAGAGCCATTTACAGTAAGTAGGGCATTTGCTTTGCACATGGAGAAATTGGGTTCAAAACCCAGCACCCCATTTGGTCCTCCAAGCCTGCCAGGAGCAATTCCTGAGACAGAGTCAGGAGTAGGTGCTGAGCACAATTGAGTGTGCCCCAAAAAAAAACAAAAAACAAGAACTATTTCTTCTTGTTATTAATCCATGGATTTAATGTCAATCTCTGCTTATTACTGTTTCTAGTTTATACCTGTGATAAAACTACAATGGTTGTACCAGCTGTTTGGAGATTACTGTCTGCTTGTAAGGGGACATTCCACTCTTTTACTTTGAGCCTGTATTATATATTTTAGTTCAACTACTATAATTTTTTAGCTTTATTACTTAAGTTCGCAATGTCCTCATGTTTTCTCTCTCATGAATAGAGTCCTCCTTTACTTCATCACTTGCTATTCCTTATTTTAATAAGGTTTATTAGAAAGCTACCTAGTTATATTTCATTTAGACAATCCCTCATAATTCATTTCCATTTAGAGTATTCCCCAGTGTGTTTCATCATTTGTGATATATTCCTCTGCCTCTTAATTTCATTCAAAGCTATATTAATACCTATGGAGTGAGACAGAAGCTCTTTTCCCTTAACTTCATGGGTTGATTTAATATTTTTATTTCAATTTTGCCTTTAACAATTTATTTTATATTTAAAATATATTTATAACATTTTTGTTTGATGGGAAGGGTCACATCCAGTTGTTTCCAGGGTTTATTCTTTGTTCTGTGTCAGAGATCACACTCTGTGGTGCTTTGAGGACATACGCATGGTGCCAAGGACTGAGTCAGTCTTGGGCACATACAAGACATGTGCTTTAAGTCCTGCAATATCTCTGCAGCATGCTTATATATCTTTAAACTTTATTAATTCAAATCTGTAGCATGGTAAATCTTCATTATAACGAATAATAACCATTCTATGTTCTGACTGTTAAATCCAAAGGATCTTTGACAACTTCATTAAATCTAACACCATTCTTTTTGTCTGTTTGTTTGTTTTGGGTCAGACATGGAAATGCTCAGGGTTACTCTTAGCTCTGGGCCCGGGAATTATTCCTGGCAGTGCTTGGGCAGACAATATGGAACACTGAGGATCAAACTCAGGTTGACTGTACGCAAGGCAAATGCCCTCCCCACTGGACTATTGTTCTGGCCACAAACCTAACACCATTCTTTAAGAAAAAGTACTAATGCTCTTATAAAATATAAGTGTAATACAGAAATACAACATACACCTAAGTTAATTTCAACTGTTCTAAACACTCATATAACATTTGGTCCTTATTTCAGTGATAGGAAAAGAGTGAGAATCTCAAAAATAAAAGTGACTAAGAAAAGTTTCTAAACCTTTTTTGAACATAATCTACCTGTCTAGGTCTTGGTAATAAAAAAAGAGAAAGGCTTGAACACTTCCTTTTATAAATGACAGTAATTTTATTGCATAATTTAAAGTTGTCATTAACAGAAAAGGTAGAAGAGAAATGATGTTGATAGTTGTTCCAGTTTCTCCAAGTGCTCAAATAAGCAGTAAAATATTATTTTATTTGTGCACCAGAAGATAAGATCAAATCAAGGGTGAATGAAACTTTGTTCCTAGTGTTTTAGTGAACCATTAAACATGAAATGGACGTCCTGAGATGGTTCCCAATTGCATTTTAATGAAGATTAAAATTAAAGTAATGACTGAAATATAAGGTAGTAATACTAATATATAGTATGTTGTTAAATATTCTTTTTAAAGGATTACTACAATTTTAGTAATTGTAGTAATTATTAATTCATAAGTAGATTTAGAATCCTAACAAGAAAAATTTTCTTCAGTGCACTTTCCAAAAATTTATTAGAGAGATAAATTTTTCTAGATAATAATTGTTGAAAAGATAGGGCTTAACAAAAAGGTTTGCATAATCATTTAACTGTTGAGGATATTGGTAGTGCAAGAATATTCTTTTAGAGTCTGGACTATAAACAACAAAGGCAGGAGAGATATAGTCAAGTAAAAAACTGCTTTTACCTGGTCCCCACATCACATATTCAGAATGGGGTGGAAATAGCAGTTGAAAGCACAGGTTATTAACTATAACTATACTAGACACCAGTAGAGTTTACAGCTGAAGGACAGTAATTAGAGATAACAGGTATTTAGCCCATAAGAAAGCCATACAAAAATAATAAATCTGGTCATTTTTTGAGATTTTTTCGTTTTCTATTTTATGACATTATCACTCATTTTTTTAATGCATGAATCCATTTATTATAACTCTTACATTTTCAGACAGAATCTAGAATTCAGAAATTCTAATCATGTCACCGGACTTAATGCTGAACCTATCACTCTACCACTTAGTAATATTTAAAAGAGACTCATAAACCACTACTGAACTGAACAGTGATTAACTGAAACATCCCCGGCACAACTCATTCTTAATCAGATGCACCGTGGAGTTACCCTCATACATGTACCATAAATCAATATACATCAGAAATTGTGGAAGCAGTTGCAATTTTGTTATTCGTTCTATCTGGGAATGAAAGGGGTAAAAAGATGCATGTTTATTCTGAATGCAGCAGTTAAAATAAGACTTTTATCACACACCATTGTCTTCACATTAGTCCTTGTTGGGTGGGAGGAGAGGGAAAACTTATTTGTTTGAAAGAAACATGTATTTGTCATGGCATGTGAATATTTTTGTAGGAGGTTAGCTTCTGCCTGGGATTTAGAGAAGCATTCCATTTCCAGGAGGTGGCAGTCAAGAACAGCTGAAAACCTAGATTGCTTCCATCTAGAACAAAGTAAAAGGCACATTCTGTTAACATCCAGCTTAACAAATTCCAGTGTAAAAGAAAATAAATGGCCTGCTACTTTTCTTGGATCTCATTTAAGACTCTAAATATTTTATTTCTTTTTTTTTTTCTGGGTGGTGATGGTGGAGCACACCGGGCTGTGCCTAGGGCTTACCCTAGCTCTGTACTCCCATCACTTGGTTGGGTTTTTGGGGGCCAGGTACAGTGCCAGCGGTTGACCTGGTTAGTTACATGCAAAGCAACTGTCTTGCCAGTCAAAATATCTATCCAGCTCTGAACTCAAAAATATTTTTCTCTCTGTCTGTGTCCTGACGTATTTCTGGGAAAGCAAGCAACATAACAGTTTGAGTATTGCAGTACTAAAATAAAACTGACAAAAATATAATGGAAAATATTAAGAGAAGCCAATTTTATATGAGTGTATACCAGCTTATACTTTGGCTTTTAATAGCTTTATTTATAATTTCACTTATACAGCACTGGATGACATAAAATTGTATTATATGCTAATGCAGACAAATTCAGATAGAAAATGTATAAAATCACATAATTAGTTGTAGAAATTTGTGACCCTTCAGATTATTACCAACAGATTCATGGTTATAAAACCTTTTTTTTTCATTTGTTTATTTGTTTGGGGCCACATCTGTGTTCAGAGCTTCCCCTGGCTCTGTGCTCAGAGATCACTCTTGGAAGTACTCAGAAACCAGATGTTGGGGATCAAACCCAGGTCAGCAACAAGCAAGCCAAACACCATAACCCCTAAACTATTTCTCCAGCCCTTTTGACAAGCATATGGAGAAACTGAGTGGAAAGAAGATATAAGAAGAAACAGCTAAAGATAATTTTTTTCAGTAAAAAGGAAATTAACCATTCTGTAATTCTGAATCACTAACTAAAGTACTGAGATATCTTTACCACACCCAAAATCTAAAAATGTGTGGCATGACAAAGATAATACAGTTTTATTATAGTAAACTGATGCAGTTTCTATGTAGATTAGCAGCGTTTGTCATCTTGAGATTGCAAATGTTCCAGCACATTTACTTTTATCACCAATTAGAAGCTTATTCAATGGTCAAAGAAAAACTAAATTTATAATACCAAAGTTCATTTGAGTAGACACTAATAATTTTTAAAACACTTGGAGGTGGTAATTGTAATTATTCTTATCACAGTTGCCAAGTTTTTGAGAATTGTTTGCCAGTTGTTATATAATGAAAGCTACAAATATATCTTTATTATAACTAAAAGTATGTGATAATATTGCAGTATGACTGCAGAGTATTTGAAATACCCCATGAAAAATATCTAGTGTAGCAATTAGTATCATAAATGTATCAATGAATCTTTCGTAATAGCATTTTTAAAACGCTCTATAGGGTGCAGGGAGATGGATGAAAAGGGCAGAGTAATGCTTTGCCTGTAAAAGTTCCTGGTTCAGTTTTCAGCTCCACACGGTGCCCTGAGCACCACATGGGAAGTATCTCCTGAGTACCAGTGAGCAAGACCCCACAGAAATAAAGTGCCCTGTAGTACAGAGTATCTGTTGAAATAAAGAACAAGTCCTTAAAGGATGAGTATTTATGCTCTTATACTGAATGCTTTATTTTTCTCAAAACACACGTAATACACAAGTATGCACTCTTAAAATTATCCTTTGGCCATTATTAGAATTTGTAGTCTCTACTTTCGATGCACAAAGCATTACAATTTACAAACTATCCCAGTTGTAAGAGTTTGAGAGCATTTTTCAAATCAAACCAGGAATATATCAACAAGGAAAGTATCAGAATTACAAGTGACATTAATTTTTCTGCCAATAATTTAGCCTAAGTTTAATAAATTCCACTCAATTACTTTAAAAATTGAAATGACATTTATTTCTTTTTAATTTTATTATAGTTGTACCCCCAGAAAAGTATAAGAAACTTTCTGTTAAAAAGCTACAACCCGAGGTCTGGAGACAGTCCAGTGGGGCAGTGCATACCTCGCATGCGACAGACACTGGTAGGATCTGTCATGTTGTGTGGTCCCCTGAGCCTTGCCAGGAGTGATCCCTGAGCACAGAGTGAGTAGTTAAGCCCCGAGACCTGCCAAGTGTGGCCCAGAAGCAAACAAAAAAAAGCTATCATACAAAACTCCTTCAATTTTAGAATTAAGTAATGCAAATATTATATTCAAGTTGACATGTTCATAAGTAGTCAAATACAGAGGAACATTACTAAACTTTCCAAAGTATATGAACTTAGAAAAAATAGTGTTCTATGTCTACTATTTTAGATGATGACTAAATCTATAGAAGTCAGAAACAACATAGGGTAAATTTCTGGATTTTGCTCAAAGAGTAAAGTAAAAAAAGGAAACTGAAAATTATGTACTCGGTGTATAAAGTTTATCTCAATACAGACTATCACTTCTTAAAGTTTATACTTGCATGAACTAGATAGACACACTCCTCTGTCAAGAGAATTTTAGAAAACTTTAAGAATTGATGTTTTGAGGCCAAAAGCAACAGTACAGTGTGTATGGCATTTGCCTTGCACACGGCTGACTTAGGTTTGATCCCTGGCATCCCATATGGTTCCATGAACAATGACAGGAGTAATTTCTGAGTGCAAAGCTAGGAGTTACCCCTGAGAATATCCAGGTGGAAACCCCCACCATCAAAACAAAAATCAGAAAAAGAAAAAGAAAATTGATGTTTGTCTATTATCTGAGTTATATTATTTTTCAGAATTACATTCCCTTTACTTATAATAACTTTATTTACAGTGTGCATACTTAATAAAATATGATATATTATTTATATTGAAAAATAGTACTTAACTGCTCTGGAATGATATAATGTTTGGAGAGAGCTTCATTTTTTATAGTTTATTTTATTTGATCCTAAAACAAAAGGTTATAAGATTGAGAGAAAAAAACCCCAGTCTATCTTTAAGGAGAAATATTTACCAAGAAGAATGTGTTATAAAATCTTAAAAGCAACCTAATTAGAAATAATTTCTTTTCTTTTATTTGGATCTGAGTCCAATCCACTTGTGCTCAGGGCTTGCTCTTAGCACAGTGCTCAGGGGTAAGTTCTAGAGGTGTTCAGAAGACCATAGGCCGGGATTGAGCCTTGGTCCACTAACATGAAGGGCAAGTGCTTTCACCCCTCTGATCTAGAAATTTCTTTTCCAGACTATGAGAGCATAATGTTCATCATATTTAAATTTGATACAAAAACTATAATACTGGACAAATCTGGAAAACAAGTACTTAGGTTTTTGATCTTTGAGAGAAAGGAAATAAACAAGATGAGGTTTATCGCAGCTTTCGCTACAGATGCTTTCCAATACAGATGGCATCCCAAACACAGTCTCTGTTTCTTCCCAAACAGAAATTTCCCTAAGTAGAGGAAACAGAGACTGGAGCTCTGGGTCTTCATGGTAGCTGACACTTGCTGAGAAGAGTCCCAGAGAGAGGGCCCAGGAGAACTCCACAATCTGAGAAATGCCATAGTTTTTTCTCTGGAGCATTTTAGCTGTTCTCTTGAGTGTTTGTGTAAATTCTGAAGTGTGTATATAGAAAGAGATGCCCCAGATGACAAATTGCTACTAACTACAAGTCCAACAGTGAGTCTGAGCATGGAGACACTACAATATGTCATTGTTCTCAGAGCCAAGTGGGGAGATGTTGTTGAGCACACCCTAGCTATGAATTTGAGACTCCTGAATTTCCATGGCTGAAAAAGCAGGAATCCTTATCCTATAAGCAAGTTCAATGTGAGGTAAGAGTACACTCACTGCAGGAGGGAGATTAAACACTCTTCACAGAATCTTAAAACCCAATCCAGAAAATTCTGCTCAGGTAGAACTAATCAACGGAGATGGAATTGAAAGCAGGAATCGCCTTGGAGGAAAAAGGAGAATTATCTGAAGGGGACGACGCTGCCTCCCTTGCCATGGTGCAAATTTACTGTATCTGAATATGTTCGTGGGCTTCCACGAGTCTGTAGATTTAAAAAATGTTCAGGCGGTGCACATTAGAGCTATATCTTTAATGTATATTTAATATCAAAATACTATATTCAAGTAAGAATAAAATATAAAATAGACAATATAATAGAAATAAAAACTTTTTAAGGTTGTAATATTTTTTATGGGCTGAAAGAGAAATTTTTTGTGGGATTAATATAGGGTCTTGATAGTACCAAAATAAAAAAAAAAATTCAAACAAAAATTTTAAAAGCATGTAATTAAATAAATAATACTATTGTGGAAACACAAAAGGAAAGCAAAAAATAGTCAATATCAATGAATTCTGAAGATAAATATAAACACGTAGCAAGTTCAGAAGCAAACAAATATGAACAAAGTATAGATTCTATACTGTGTGATAAAGTAAAATTATATACATATGTATATATATGCACATTATAATACAAGTCAGAAAATAACAAAATGGTTAGTGCCTGTGTCTTGTTGATATAACAAGCAACACAGTTTTAATGCAAGAAAATAGATGATGGAGTGTTTTTTCTTAGGGGTTGGGGTTATGGGTCATAGAGAGCACACGCCTTACTCATGTAAGACCCTGTTCCAATTCAGGCACAAGAGTAAAGAAAAAGAAAGACTTTTTTTCTTGAAAATTTAAGCCCCAAAATGTGCAATGGATTCACAAAGGAAATTATTCATCTTGATGTAGCGGCAATTGTACTTCACAGTGGCCAACAGTGATGTCTCTTGAAGCTGGAAAGCATTCGTATGTCCCAAATGCTGAGAATCTATTTCAGCTTGATTATCACTGTTCCCTTATGGGCAGCATTTGAATTGTCTGGGTAGTACAGTAAATGCAACAAAGAACCCAGCTAGCCAAAATTTGCCTTCTTCATACCTACACATAAGATTCCAGTTTTGCTTTCAAGTAGAGTTGATAGTACAATAGGCAGTGATAATTTCTCAGTCTGTTCCAGAGAAAAACCTGAGCAAGAGAAATATGCACAGATCATTATATTCTGAACTCAAAAGGCACGAGTGGTTTACTTTTTCATCTAGAATCCACAAGGACAACAGAAAAGAAAGAAGAGCTTCATGGGTATGAAGACAACTTGCTTCAAGAGATGTGTCTGACCAGCACCGCTGCAGAGCAAGTTTTCCAAAGAGGAGGTGGTGGCCTGACTTCACACCAGAGTTAGGGCAACCAAATAGTTTATACAGATTTGCACAGATTTACAGGTTTGGAGTTCCCTTCAAGAAAAAATATATGCAAATTTATAAGGGGAAATCTCAATATATCAATCGATGAAATACAGTGACTATAAACCGACATCTGTAGTATGTACAGAAAGCGCCAGAGGACAGACGCTAGGTCGTTCTATGTGAGAATGATCACTTGAATCCCGGTATTCATCGATTTGCTCAAGCGGGCGCCAGTAACATTTCCATTGGACCTTATCACGTGCCAATGTAGCCCAATGGCATCTGGTTGATTCAGGAATATGAAGAGCCTCAAACCGTTCCTTCAGGGTCTTAACAAGGAAGTCTGACCATCTTGTAGGTGGGCGGCCACGTGATCTTTTGACATCCCATGGATCCAGTCGGTAACAGCTCTAGTCCAGCGGTTGCTCCCCAAATCGCATTACATGTCCAGCCCATCTGATTTTCGATGCCTTGGCAAAAGGAGACAGCCCCCTGATTCTGGAATAGCGACGGAGGTCAGAACTCCGATTCCCTTCACTCACTTGAGTGAGACGTGATATTCCAAGCATAGCTCTTCGATGCCTCTCTGGGGAGACCCGAACAGCATTCTCATCCTGCTTTCGTAAGGCCCAGGTCCCTGAGGCATATGTTAATGCAGGGAGAACGGTAGAGTCGAAGAGATGTGCCTGGAGCCGGAGGTTCTTTGTCCTTTTAGCTATTTCTTCGATGCCTTTGAAGGCATTCCATGCTGCCCTCTTCCTCCTGCGCAGCTCAGGTTTTAGGTCATCCATCATGTTGACTTCTCGACCTAGGTACACATAACTGCTGCATTCAGAGATGTTTGTTCCATTGAGAGTGAATGGGGGCCTCTGGAACTAGTTCATTTCTCATGAACATAGTTTTCTTCAGATTCAGCTGTAGACCTACCTTTCCACTTTCCGGTCAAAGTCAGCCAGCATTTGTGCCGCTTGGCTAATGTTTGGTGTTATTAGAACGATGTCATCAGCCAAGCGGAGGTGGTGTAGTTGCCGACCATCTATCTTCACTCCCATTCCTTCCCATTCTAATTGTCTCAGGATGTTCTCTAGGGTGGCACTGAAGAATAACTGAAGAATGTGAGAATGACAATGAGAAAAGGTCCATATGCTAAGGGGGCTTGCTCATTCTCCACTAACCAGCGCCATCCTGCCGAGTGTCGATAGTCCTTAGCAATGCACAGATAGAGTTCAAGGTGCTGCTTCTGTCTAATCAAAGATAAACATTGCAGGAAAGAAACTACTTTTGTTTTTTTTTTTAAATCTCATCACTTGATCACTTGAATCCCGCTATTCATCGATTTGCTCGGGCGGGCGCCAGTAACACTTCCATTGGACCCTATCACGTGCCAATGTAGCCCAATGGCATCTGCTTGATTCAGGAATATGAAGAGCCTCAAACCGCCTCCTTCAGGGTCTTGGACAAGGAAGTCTGACCAACTTGTAGGTGGAGGCCACATGATGGAGTACTTATAAGCTAAAGTTTAGGTGGGGAAACAAAGAAAAATTTTGATTATATTATTGCAACTTTAATTGTCGGGAACGCCGCTGGGGTCCCCAACAGTGTCAGGACAGAAGTTCTCTTCTACTTCCGAGGACGCCGGGAGAACAGATGAAAACTCACGAGTCCAGTGCAGTTCCAAAAAAGGCTTTTAATAGTACAAAAACTCTTCCACAGCAATCCAATATAATGAACAAACTCTTGCTCTGGTTCAACCTTATACCATACAAAAGAACCTAAGTCTCCCACCAAAGAGAGAGGATCTCACCCGAGATGAGTCCTACACAGAAGTAGGAGCAAAAGGCCAAAGAGCAAAAAGCCAAAAAGCCAAAAGCAAAGGCCGAGGAGCCAAAAGCCGAAAGCTAAAAGGCCCAAAGTCAAAAGGTGAAGGGGCCTCAAGTCAGTCCCCTTATATACACCAAAGTAATCCGATTTGTGACAGGGAGGGTCATGTCAACAAAGAACTCTAAACAGAGTATAGTGCCACACCCTATTGCAGGTTATAAACAAAGGTTACTGCCAAGGACTAATCCCAAGATTATCTCTTATGTAAAACACTGGAGAGAGGGGGAGGGGGCTGGTATAAAGTAATATATCTTAACGTCATGAGCTTCATGTAATCTAGATGGTACCCACAAGTGTCCTTCTTATTATTATCTGCACCAGGGTGATTCTGAGTATCTTGTTCTCATGTACTGAAAGGGTCACACTCGCCTGCTTAGAGCAAAACTAGTATGATCCTTCCTATAGTCTTCCTATAGTCTCAACGTAACCAGGATGGTAGTCTCCTGGTAAATTCTAACTGTCCCACGTTGGGTGCAGTGGGTATAAAGAAGAGCTGTGCCCAATCTAGAAAACATAGAAGTCTTAGTAGATGTATAAGTTAGAAGTTATTCAGTCAAGGTGACTTCTGTAACTGCCACACCCTCTAGCAGTGTTTACATAGAAGAGAGGTCTCATTAGAATGAACCTTGGCTTAAATAGATTAAGCTGGGAGTGAGCAAAACAACAAAGCTCCCAAAATAGCTAAACCTGTCCTCCAACATATATACATATATATATATATATATATATATATATATATATATATATATATATCACAGTCCATTTTCCACATCCGGACTTCCCCTCATCAGAACTCCACCCAGCAGACCAGCCTATCACAGCCCACAGTTCGGCAATAAATGCTGGATTTAGAGATGACTACAAGAGTATGCTACCCGCACGGCAGAGCCTGGCAAGCTACCCATGTCGTATTTGATATGCCAGATACCAGTAACAATTATAGACCTCATTCCCATGACCTAATGGAATGGTTTGAGGCTCTATATGTTCCTGGAGCAAGCAGGTCCCCTTGGGCTCTACTTGCATGAGACAGGTCATGGAGATGTTACTGGTGCCCGCTTGAGCAAATCAATGATGAACAGGAAGACAGTGACAGTGATACAGTGATGGTACTTCTACACAATGGAATACTATGCAGCTGTTCAGAACAATAAAGTCATGAAATTGCCTATAAATGGATGAACATGGAGAGTATCATGCTGAGTGAAATTGGCCAGAGGGTAAAGGACAGATACAGAATGACTGCATTCATGTGTGGGATATAAAAAATAGTATGATACTAATATCCAAGACCAGACAAAACATGGGCAAGAGCTAGTCAGTGGTTGGAATCTACCATAAATGTGTAGCAGTCAGAGGTTAGGTAAGACAGAGAAAGGACCACTGTGTAGTAATTGTTGGAAATGGTAATGCCAGCCTAGAACTGAACATTAAGCACATGCAAAAGGATATACACAATAACCCCTATATGTATGTATTTCAAGCCACAATGCGTAGGGAGAAGGAAGAGAGAGGGAGAAAGAGAGAAAGAAGAAGAAGGAGGAGGAGGAGTAGGTGGAGGAGGAGGATAAGGAAGAGGAGGAGGAGGAGGAGGAAGAGGAGGAAGAGGAGGAGGAGAAGAAGGAGGAGGAGGAAAAGGAGAAGGAGAAGGAAAGAAAAGGAGGAGGAGAAGAAGAGGGAGGAGGAGGAGGAAGAAGAAGAAGAAGAAGAAGAACAACAACAACAACAACAACAAAAACAACAACAACAACAAGTCATTGAAGAGGGAGGGTAAACAGGACATTGATGGCGGGGAAATGTGCACTGGTGGAGGGATGGGTACTGGAATAATGACTGAACCCCAATCATGAACAATTTTGCAATTGTATATCTCACAGTGGTATTTTAAAAAAGTAAAAATTAACAGTTCAAAAACTAAAAAAGAGAGTTCTAAGGGAGCTCCCAGACAGATTGAGGTGTAAAGGAGGACCTCACCTGAAAGAGATCTAAGGTAGTTCCCAGACAGACTGTGGTGAAAAGGAGGCCCTCAGCTGTAAAGAAATCCCATTTACCCTATCTTAGAGCAGCAAGATCTCATTATAAAAATAGGGTGCTTTTGAGGCAGTGAATTTGCAATACTTCTAGTGGTTGAGTTTCGTGCATATAGCATCCCAACACCACACCCCACACCTCTCTACCACTGTGTCGGTGCTACCCTAAGGTCCACACCTATGTCCTGGGTGGGACCAGTCACCAAGGTAAGCTCAGTTCTCTATTGTTATGTCTTAGACCATTAGTTATCCCTTACTATGCTTCTTTTCATTTTCTAATTGAATCACCTTGAAACAGACCATTACAAAGGTCTTCATGATTGGGTTTCAATCACACAATGTTCCAACACCATCACTCCACCAGTGCACATTTCCGCAACACCAATGTCTGTTGGATGACAGGCCTAGGTAGCACAGAATCTTTGAAGTTCAATCTAATTAAACTTCAATCTATTTACATGTCTCTAAGTCAGGGTTCATACTAATGAGATCTCTCTTCTGTATAAACACTGATGGAGGGTGTGGCAGTTACAGAAGTCACCTTGACTCTGAATGAGTAACTTCTGAATTATTATTAGTATGATGCTTCCTATAATCTTAAATGATAGTTTCAACGTAGCCAGAGTAGCAGTCTCCTGGTAAATTCTAATTGTCCCACGCTGGAGCCAATGAGTATAAAGAGAAGTCATAGTACATATATAATAATAATTCAGAAGTCTGTGCAGTGATAGAGCCATGGGGGTTAGAACATTGTATGACTGAAGCCCAATTATTGACAGTTTTGTGATGGTCTATGACACCATTATTCAATTAAGAAAAGAATTAATAAATACAAATAAATTAAATAAATCACTTGATCACTTGACATTCCATTATTCATCAATTTGCTTGAACGGGTGCCAGTAACATTTCCATTTGACCCTATCACGTGCCAGTGTAGCCCAATGGCATCTGGTTGTTTCAGGAATATGAAGAGCCTCAAATCGTTCAGGGTCTTGACAGAGAAATCTGACCATCTTGTAGGTGGGCGGCCACATAATCTTTTGACATCCTGTGGGATCCAGTCAGTATGAAAGCAGGATGAGAATGCTATTCGGATCTCCCAAAGAGGAATTGAAAGAGCTATGCTTGGAATATCACGCCTCACACAAGTGAAAGAAGGAATCGGAGCTCCGACCTCCGTTGCTGTTCCAGAGTCAGGGACGCTGTCTCATTTGCCAAGGCATCGAAAATCAGATGGACTGGACATGTAATGTGATTTGGAGACGTCCACTGGACTAGAGCAGTTACTAATTAAATAAATAAATTAAAAAATTTAAAAGATGTAGTGTATGATACATAATGAAGTAGAACATAGCTATTATAAATGAAATATTGCTATCAAAGACAAGATGAGGAACATGAGATTCTTTGCTAACTGATGTAAGCCCCCCTAAAAAAAATATATACATATACTCAAATGTAGAGTATAAAGAAAAGAAGCGATAACAAAAACAAATTTAAATACAAAGCTCAGACTGATAGTTTCCATAGGACAGTGGAGTTGGAAGCGTATAGGTTAAAATGGGGAAACAGTCACGAACTATCTAGTGGTGGAAGAAAATTAGAGCTTTGGTAGTGAACATGATATAGTATATAAAGAAATTGAATACATATAATACAGCATATATGAGAAACTACAATTATAAATTAATTTCACAACAATAAAAAGTTAAATTTAGACAAGAGAGATAACATGTCAATTAAGATCGTAGACTTCCATGTTTCAGTCCCTAGCACTGCATAGATCACCTGAGCACCACCAGGACTGACCCTGAGCACAAAGCTAAGAGTAATCTGAGTACCGGTGGTGAGGTCTAAAACCAAAAAAAATATATGTAAGAATAAATTCAAGGGGCCAGAGCAATAGCACAATGGGTAGGGTGTTTGCCTTGCGCGCGGCCGACCTGGGTTCCATCCCCGGCATCCCAAATGGTCCCCTGAACACTTCCAGGAATAATTTCTGAGTGAAGAGCCAGGAATAACCTCTGAGGATAACCAGGTGTGACCCAAAAAGCAAAGGAAAAAAAGAATAAATTCAAATAAAGACATACTTATGTAGATTGCATTCCAATAGCATACTGGCAAATATGCAAATATATACATATATAAAATAAAAGCAAATGTATACATATATAAAATAAGTGCTATGTAATAAAAAGAAGAGATTACATAGTGTGTATGCAGACTATATAGTGTGTATGGGACTCTCAATCACTGTTGATAGGAATGTTCACTAGTCCAGCTTTTTGGAAAACAATATGAACATTTCTAAAACATCTAGGAATTGAGTTTGAATTTCACCCCAAAGCTTCACTTCTGGAATATACCACAAGGGCTCAAAAGCAAAATGAAGAAAAGACATTTACACTTACATGATCCTTGTAGCACTAACCACACTAGCCAAAAATCTAAAGCCAACCCAAGTGCTGAAGAACAGACGATTACATAAACTACAGTGCATATCACTGTATCACTGTCTTCCCATTGTTCATCGATTTGCTTGAGTGGGCACCAGTAACATCTCCATAAGTCCTGTCACAAGCAAGTGTAACCCAAGGGCATCTGCTTGCTCCAGGTACAGGAAGAGCCTCAAACCATTCTTCAGGTCTTGGAATTGAGGTCCATAATTGTTACTAGTTTTTGGCATAGCAAATAAAGTGCTGATAGCTTGCCAGACTCTGCCATGTGGGTGGTATACTCTCAGTAGAAGGCTCTCATCTCGAGCATTTACTGATGAAACTTAAAGGGAAAATTTCAGGTTTTCTCTTGGATGGAGCTCTGAGTAACTATGAAGTCTGGATGTTGAGAATGACTGACCGCATGATGTGTGGGTTGCTCTGGCTTCTTGCTAGGCTTATTGGTATCAGTTAGAATCTGTCGAGAACTGTATACAATGTATAAATGTGAAAGATCTTGGGAAGGACCTTATCCTAAAATCAGCATTCTCTAAGAATATCATGCGGCCGCTTATGGCCTCTCACCAGTGGAGCTGTGGGTCTGGTGTTGGTGGGTCTCTATTCTGGGGCAACTGGCATGGAGACGGAGGAAAGGGCAGGGCCCAAATCTCCACTCTGAGTTGGGCCAGCGTGATCTCTCCCCATACATGAGAGCAAACCTTTGAAGCAATGTTGGACTCGGCCAGGGGTCGAGTCCATGCCTCTTGCCCCAGAAGAGAGACCCACCCACGCCAGACTAACAGCTAAACTGCAACCCTGGAAGAGATCCAGACCCATCCACTTCAGACCCACAGCTGCGCTTCTCGACCTGCCCCACATGGAAGCAACCCATGGAGCTGACCTCCCGGTAAGGGGCCCAACCAGCCCCTGGCCGAGTCCAACATTGCTCCAAGGTTTGCTCTCATGTGCGGGGAGAGAGACCACGCTGGCAGGATATGGGATAAAAGAAACAATGGTGGAGTAATGAATACCCAAAAACAATGTAAACAATAAAATAAAAACTGGAAGTCATTAGGAAACATGCCACTTGAGGGGGCTGGGGGACAGGACAGGGAGAGAGCAACAACATGGTGGAGGAAAATGTTCATCAGGGAGGAGGCACTGATGTATGGAGATGGTCAAGTGCCATGCGTGAAACTCTGTCAGCAACAGTACTGTACACCAGGCTGACAAAACTACTTATTTTAAAATAGGGAGGATACCTCTCTTACATAGAGGCAGACTGGTGGGAGCCAATTTGGAGTGGGGAGGGGCATTGGTCAGGGGATCAGTATTGAAACATAGTATGCCTAATACCCAATCATAAGTAACTTTGTACATATTTTTTTTTCTTTTTGGGGTCACACCTGGCAATGCTCAGGGGTTACTCCTGTCATTTCCAGGAATTACTCCTGGAAGTGCTCAGGGAGCCATATAGGATGCCAGGTATAGAACCCAGTTTGGCTACATGCAGGGTAAATGCCCTACTTGCTGTGCCATCACTCTGGCCCCATAACTTTGTACTTTCATGAAGGCAAAATTTTTTCTTAAGAAAAAATGAAAAGAAACAGATTAAAGAGGTGGATTTTTCAATCAGGTCAGGCATCTATAGGGAGGTTGCATGCAAGTAATGGTGAAGATGAAATGAAGTGAAGGAGACAGTCATATGGTTATCTCATTACCACCAGGCAGAAGGCAAAGGCAGCAAATCAAGAGACCCACATCAACCGCCAGCAAGGATATAAATGTGACTGGATCAAAGTGAATGAACAGAGCAGGGTGGGAAATCGGGCTGGGTGGGTCCACTCTGGGGACTTTATGTGGGTCATTGGGAGGACTTTGAATAATATTCCAAATGTGAGGGAAGTCACTGGAGGCATTCACAGGAGAGCCTAGGGAAGTGAGTTCCTTTTTAAGAGAGTCATTCAGGTTTATAAAGAGTTTGGTGTGGGAATGAAAGAAAATCAAAAGCAGAAATGAGTAAAACCTAGATCAAGGAATTAGGAAATGATGATAATTTGGAAATGAATAAAAGATTATCAAGAAATTTATCAGAAAATGAAGTATTTTACAGGCTGGAGAAAATACAGCAGACAGGCTGCTTGCCTTGCACATGGTCTGTTCCACCTCTGGCACCCCATATGGTCCCCTAAGCACTGCCAGGAGTGATCCCAAAGCACAGAGCCAGAAATAACCCCTGTACCACTAGGTGTGACCCAAAACTAAAATTAAAGCATTTTAGCCAACTGTAATATATGATTCCCATAATGTGAATGAAAGAATTAAATTTTACCAAGATCACTAGTATTTTCATTCCATTCACACACATATTAAATCATATCTACAGAATCTATTCATAAATACCAATTTATAAATATTTCATGCTATCAATTTCACATTACACAAAGCAAGTTTACTTGCTCATCATATTATTTATGATGAGCATTTTTTCATATTGGCCATTCGAATTTCTTCCTTGTCAAAGTTTCTGCTCACTTCTTCTCCCCATTTTTTCATGGGGATGGATGCTTCTTGTAAAGTTCTATGAGTATGGCACACAATTTTTCATTCTATCTAGATCTGTTTTTAATCCATAGAACTAAAAATGCTGTGTCAAATGTTTATTTCAAACCACAAGCAGCCATTGGTAAATAAGATTAAGATTTTTAAAGCAATACTTCAAAGTGGTCCTCCTAGCAGGATGTTATCTTGCAATAAGTTTGGAGACATGTGACAAATGACATGTTGCCCAAAATTCGTGATGTGTCTTCTATCAGAACTGTCAGTGTAAAGCAATGTTTCTAAGCCTTTTTCCTACCTTGGCCCCATGACTCATGATATGACACTCTCCCCCATTATGTAATTTTTCACCTTGTGAAAATGGCCCTCAGGGGTTATTTGCACTAGTTGAAAATGCAGGTTTAGAGTATTGACTAGAACATAGTAGGCACCCAACCAAGGGGTGGGGGGGAAGTATTGATTAAATGGTTATGATTCACTCTTTTTTCACTGTCTTCCCGTTCATCATCGATTTGCTGGAGCGGGCACCAGTAACATCTCCATATGTCCTGTCTCATGCAAGTAGAGCCCAAGGGCATCTGCTTGCTTCAGAAACATAAAGAGCCTCAAACCATTCCATCAGGTCATGGGAATGAGGTCTATAATTGTTACTGGTATTTGGCATATCAAATATGACACTTGTAGCCTGGTAGCTTGCCAGGCTCTGCTGTCGTGGGGAACATACACTTGTAGTCATCTCTAAATCCAGCATATTTTGATGAACCTCGTGGCTGCAAGTGGCCGCCCGAGCCAGGCTGTGATAGGCTGGTCTGCTGGGTGGAGTTCTGACAGAGGGGGAAGTCCGGATGTGGAAAAATGGAGGCCCTCATGGAGTGGAGGGTCGTCTGGCTTGTTGCGAGACTCTGCTGGAATGGTGGGCCAGGCCTAGAAACCGCCATCCCTCACGGGTGCCTCTTGAGTGGCTGGGCACAGGGAGAGCCAGTAGCAACTCTGCCCCATGTCTGTGCGTCATGAGAACTCCGGTTATGAGATGGTTATGAGAACTCCATATTTTCTAAGGATACTTTGAAGAAAGGGGAGAGAAAACAAAACCTTACACTCTTTGGGGTTTGTTGAGTTTATCCTCAAGCACCCTTCAGAGAGGCCCCTTCTAGTGGTTCTTTTCAAGAGCTAAGTGGTGCAAAAGCCTTTCTGTCTAATTCTTAAGGGAGTGTTTGAGGAGGCAACTGTCCTTCTCACCACGCCATGAATAACACTAAAGATGTCACTTCTCTCTTCTGTTGTCTTCATCTCCCACAACTTGAAAAACTGTGTGCAGCTTGCAGGTCAAGTGCTTTCAGAGAAAGGAGTTGTAGGAGGAGCATTTGATTTTCACATATCTGGAAAAAATCAAAGGGCAGTTATGTGGAAGCCCACATTCATAGGGAGGGACAATGGGGCCAGTGGAGAGTGTTCTTGGCAAGTGAACACCTTCTGAAAGGAGATTGCTTTCCTGGATTATCAAAGCACTCTTTTAAGAACAAGTTTGAAGCAGTCCTGAAATTCTGTTCCAAAACTACTTACAGAATTTTCTGATCTTTATAAATAACAATAGTAGGTCTATATAGAATAGCAGGTTCTCACTGAAAATGAGTTCCCACCAACGCTCCTAAGGGGGCACTTTAGAAAGTTTTCAGGAAGTGCAGTCTAGTCCAGTTAAGGCTCTGTAGACAGCCACACTGCTGGATATAAAATCTCCTGAAAGAACTCCAAGCTAGAAAATTGATACAAAGGTGATTGCTTTTTTCTTTTTAGAGAGCAAAGTGAAAATTACCTCCCTCTGTTAAATAATCTAGTCTTAGGTGCTAGAGAGGTTGCATGGCTCAAAAATTCTCTCTCTCTTCTCTCTCTCACACACATACACTTTTCTCTTCTGTCACTTTGAAAGGAACAAAAGAAGGTTGAACTGAGAGAAGTTAGTTTAACCTTTATAAAATATATTAGCAGCAATTCATGCATGAGGTCCTATAGCAAAATTGCCCTCAGGGACAACAAAGAGAATGTGAGAGGGTTGAGTGACCAAATCAAGACCTTGGAGCCCTTGCAGCCAGGAGCAACCCCACTTCACCACGAACCTCATAATGAACAAGTGAAAAGTCTGCAATGCAAGCCACTCTGGCAGCTGAGAGTGGCTTACTTTCCTGATTAACTACTATCAATGATGTTACTAAAAGGAGAAAATCATAATAAATGTGGGTACCATGGCAATTAGGCCACCATAGTGTGGTGCCCATGTGAGGTTGCTAGATGACACATCGGTCATGTATTTAGGATGTGTAGGAAATACTAGGAGGTGAGTGAGATTGTGGGACAGGGAAGAGAAGGAACAATAAAGCCTCTGGGGCTCAGTGAGTTGCACTATGAGTGACTGGATCCTCATCCTATCAGAAACTATGGCACATTCCATAAAACATGAGCCCTCCATGGGATCCCAGCCAAGGGCTTAGGAACTAGGCTCCAGATCCTGGATCATGCAGACTAGCCACTGGGACACCTCTGTCCCTCCGTGCTGTCTGGCAACCCTCCATCCGCCCCAATTCAGCTGTGTGCCTCATCATCTGTGCAGGACCCACAAAACCACGAGCCTAAAAGCCCAGGAACAACCACAAAGGGGAGCAAGAGGTCTGGAGCAAACAGACTCAACTCTGGGACCCTTCCTTCACATGATTTTTTAAAAACATCACTTGATCACTTGAATCCCACTATTTATCGATTTGCTCGAGCGGGCGCCAGTAAGATTTCCATTGGACCCTATCACGTGCCAATGTAGCCCAATAGCATCTGGTTGATTCAGAAATATGAAGAGCCTCAAACCATTCCTTCAGGGTCTTGACAAAGAAGTCTGACCATCTTGTAGGTGGGCGGCCACGTGTTCTTTTGACATCCCGTGGGATCCAGTCGGTAAAGGCTCTAGTCCTGAAGACATCTCCAAATCGCATTACATGTCCAACCCACTTATTTTTGATGCCTTGGCAAACGAGACAGCGTCCCTGATTCTGGAATAGCGACGGAGGTCTGAACTCCGGATTCCTTCTCTCACTTGAGTGAGGCGTGATAATCCAAGCATAGCTCTTTTGCTTCCTCTCTGAAAGACCCGAATAGCATTCTCATCCTGCATTCATAGAGCACAGGTCTCTGAGGCGTATGTTAACGAAGGGAAAACGGTGAAGTCGAAGAGATGTGCCCAGAGCCAGAGGTTCTTTGTCCTTTTAGCTATTTCTTTGATGCCTTTGAAGGCATCCATGCCGCCTCTCTTCCTCCTGCACAACTCAGGCTTAAGGTCGTTCATCATGTTGTCTTCTCGACCTAGGTACACATAACAGCAGCATTCAGAGATGTTTGTTCCATTGAGAGTGAATGGGGCCTCTGGAACTAGTTCATTTTTCATGAACATTGTTTTGTTTAGATTCAGCTGTAGACCTATATTTCCACATTCTCGGTCAAAGTCAGTCAGCATTTGTGCAGCTTGGCTAATGTTTGGTGTTATTAGAACGATGTCATCAGCGAAGCGGAGGTGGTGTAGTTGCCAACCATCTATCTTCACTACCATTCCTTCCCATTCAAATTGTGACATTATGTTCTTGGGGGTGGCACTGAAGACTTTTTGGTGAAATGGTATCACCCTGTGGAACCCCTCTTTTGACATCAATGATCACTTCTTTGTAGAATGGTGAGATCCTGGTGGTGAATCCATAAAACAGCTCACGAAGGATCTTGATGTATTGGGTTTGAACGCCATGTTTGGCTAGGGCTTTGATGACTGCTTCAGTCTCCACAGAACCAAAGGCTTTCTGTAAATCAATGAACGTGAGACAGAGCAGCATCTTGTACTCCCTACAAACCTCAATGAGCTTGGTTACCATGTGAATATGGTTTGATTGTGCTGAATCCTTTCCGGAAGCCAGCTTGCTCGCATGGTTGTCCTTCATCTAGTGTTCTGCCAATCCTGTTCAGGATGACTTGAGTGAACAGCTTGTAGATGATGGACAAAAGGTAGATGGGGCGATAGTTGCCGATGTCGTGAATGTCTCCCTTCTTGAACAGTAGAACTGTCCTGCTGGTTTTCCATTGGGAGGGTACCTTGCATTCCGACAGGTAGCGAGTGAAGAGCCGAGCTAGTGTATTGATGATTACCGACGGCAGATTCTTCAGGTGTTCGGGTCTGACTTTGTCTGGGCCTGGTGCTGTTCCCTTCTTTACCAACGAAATGGCATGTCGGATTTCAGAAGGGAGAATGTTGGGAATGACATATCCATCCTGTGGAATTTGGTATATGGGCAGGTGGATGTGGCTCTCAAAGAGATCTGAGTAGAAGTCCTGGATAATCTTTTCCATTGCCTTTCTGGAAGATGTGATAGATCCATCAGGGCGTGGAGGGCAGTCATCTTTGTCTTATAGTTGGCGAAGGACAGGCAGGTGTGCGAATGCTTTTCCTGGCTTCTGCTGCATCTTCCAGTATTTCTGCTCTTCTCACTTTGAGGTCTTCCCTTTATCACTTCTCTGCACCGCTTTGCAAGCTCGGATGTAAGCATTTGGTCGCCTGAGGCTCGCACCTTGCAACATTGGTGAATGA
Organism: Cryptotis parvus; assembly: GCA_021461705.1. NCBI lineage: Eukaryota > Metazoa > Chordata > Mammalia > Eulipotyphla > Soricidae > Cryptotis > Cryptotis parvus. Next base: position 46,974 of record JAJIBD010005320.1, read on the forward strand.
GATCGAGAGATTATGAAGACAGGCGTCCTTTTGTGTCTCTCCCTCTGGGCATTCTTCGCACAATCATGGAGGTGCTGAACCATGTTTTTTTCATTGTTCATATTCTTCATCGATGTTGTCATTTATGGGATCTTCCCATGTTGCCACAATGGTGCCAAAGAAATCCCAGTTGTTGGTCATTCTGGGAGTTCTCTTCTTAAACTTTGCAGCCTTTTCTCCCTGTTGTGGGGAAGTAGAATTTTGCACGAAGGAGACGGTGGTCCAATCCTGTTTGGAATTTGGGGACAACAGCAACATTGGTCAGGCAAAACCATCAATTGAAGATGATATGGTCAACTTCATTGTGGAACTGTCCACCAGGAGATTCCCATGTCCAACGTTTCGCTTCAGCCTCCTGGAACTGTGAGTTCCCATGAATGGTCTTGGTGGACCTGAAGAACTCAGATAGTCTCTCACCCTGTTCATTCCATTCTAGGCCATGGGTCCCCAAAGTGGAGTTCTTCAGCTGATCTTATCGGTCCTATATTGGCATTAAAATCACCGACTATGATCTTGTAGAAGGTGTGATCTTTTTTATAGAACTCCTCCAGTTCCATGTAGAATTTCTCAATTTCATCTTCTTTGTATGTGGATGTTGGTGCGTAGACAACAAAGATAGAAACTGCTGGCAGTGGGCCACATCTTTTCAAGTCTAATCATCCTATCCGGTTTATTAGGCATTCAAATGAATCAATGTTGATGGGCATGTTTGTGTTGACAAAGACACCAACGCCACCAATGCCTCTTTTGTCACATGTTCCAAGGAACAATTCTTCTCCAGTTGTCAAATACAGCATGATGTGACTTACCTCCTCATCTCAGTCAGACCAATGATGTCGTACTTGATCTTTTTTTTTATTTTTTTTTTTAATTTTTTATTTTTTACAATTACAAAGATATACAATTAAAAAGTTCATATTTGGGTTTTGGTCACACAGTGTTCCAGCACCCATTCCTCCACCAGTGCCCATCTCCCACCACCAAAGTCCCGGTTCCCTCCCCCTCCCCCAGCCCTCCTCCATGGCAGGTTCTTTATTTCTTTCCCTTTCTCTCTCTTTCTCTTTTCATTCCCCCCCAGACTATGGATTACAGAACATACATTAAAGGGTTGTCATGTGTATCCTTTTGCCTCTATTTAATGCTCAGTTCTAGGTTGGCATTAGTACCCTTAACAATTGTTAGCACACTGTTCCATTTTCTGTCTTACCTAGCCTCTGACTCCCACACGTTTGTGATAATTTCCTTTTGACAAGACCTCCTGATATATGTTTCACTTGACCTTGGATATTGGTATCATAATATGTATATATATATATATATGTTATGCAAATAAATGCAGTCATTCTGTATCTGTCTCTCTCCTTCTGGCTAATTTCACTCAACATAATCTTCTCCATGTCCATCCATTTATAGGCAAATTTTATAACTTCATTTTTCCTAATAGCTGCATAGTATTCCATTGTGTAGGTGTACCAAAGCCTCTTTATCCAGTCATCGATTCTTGGGCACTTTGGTTGCTTCCAGATTCTGACTATTGTGAATAATGCTGCTATGAACATAAAAGTAGGGATGGTGTTTCCACTGTGCATTTTTGGTTTCCCAGAGTAGATTCCCAGGAGTGGTATGGCTGGGTCAAATGGGAGTTCAATTTCTAGTCTTTGGAGGAATGTCCATATTGTTTTCCAGAAAGGCTGTACCAGCCGGCATTCCCACCAACAATGGATGAGTGTCCCCTTTTCCCCACATCCATGCCAGCACTTGATGTTCTTGCTCTTTTGAATATGTGCCAGTCTCTGTGGTGTAAAGTGGTATCTCATTGTTGTTTTGATTTGCGTCTCTCTGATGATTAGTGATGATGAGCATTTTTTTCATCGTTTTTTTGGCCATTCTAATTTCTTCCTTGCTGAAGTTTCTGTTCATTTCTTCTCCCCATTTTTTGATGGGGTTGTTTTGTTTTCTTCTTGTAAAGGTCTACCAGTGCCTGATATATCCTGGATATTAACCTCTTATCAGATGGGTATTGGGTGAATATTCTTTCCCATTCTGTGGACTGCTTTTGTTACTTTGTCACTGTTTCTTTTGAGGTGCAGAAGCTTTTTTAGTTTCATGTAGTCCCATAGGTTTATCTTTTCTTCTAGTTGCTTTGTTAGTGATGTTTGACCCTTGAAGATGCCTTTAGCTTCAATGTCATGGAGGGTTTTTCCTATATTTTCTTCAATGTACTTTATGGATTCAAGTCTGATATTGAGATCTTTAATCCATTTTGATCTAATTTTTGTGCATGGTGTTAGACACAGGTCCAAATTCATTTTTTTACATGTCGCTGCCCAGTTTTCTCAACACCACTTGTTGAAGAGGCTTTCCTTACTCCATTTTAGACTCGTTGCACCTTTATCAAAGATTAAATGATCATGTGTTTGAGGTTGGGTGTCAGGATACTCAATTCTAATCCATAGGTCCACAGGTCTGTTTTTTATTCCAATACCATGCTGTTTTAATTACTACTGCCTTGTAGTACAGTTTGAAGTTGGGAAAGGTGATGCCTCCGTCTTACTTGA